>JAWHQI010002099.1:0-46094 GCA_033032865.1 Dactylorhiza incarnata | reverse complement strand
CCCGGCTAGGAAAAACTTCTATCAGGAAGCCGCGCACAACATGCCAGCTCTCTCCTACCCGCCTGAAGTTCCTACTCATCACTCCTACCCGCCAGAAAGCTACTGCCCGGTCTTCTTATCAGGCGGCTTGTCCGCGAATAGCCGCAGTTCCAGCGGCTTATTACTCTGCTCCTCTATATGAAGACATGGAAGAAACTTCTCCCTTTGTGGACGAAGTCAGAGGGGAGCCTGCCCCTAATAATTTCAGGGAACCTCGCCTGCCAGCTTTCAATGGGAGACTGATCCCACGGTTCATTTACAAGCTTTCGAGTCAGCCATTGCTCTCAGGACCTTAACTGATGCAACTAAGTGCAAGCTTCTTGTAACCTCCTTTGAAGGACAAGCGAGAGAATGGTTTTACAGTTTGCACCCCAGGTCGATCCGTTGTTTCGCGGAGCTGCGAAGAGAATTTCTGCTGAGATTCTCTACCTCAAGGAAGAGAAAGAGTGGTCCGGCGGCCCTTTTCGATATAAAACAACGGGAAAAAACGAGACGTGGGCTCGTTTTGTGGACCGCTTCCAGAAAGAGATCATGGAAGTCCAAAATGTGGACCCGGAGCTGTATAGGGTTGCCCTCATCCATGGCCTAAGAGAGGGCCCCTTAAAGTTCGAAGCAAATTTAAGGGAGCCTAAGACTTATCAGGAAATGATAAGTTTGGCAAATATGTTTATCAGAGGAGAGAAGAGCAATCCGGACTACGTCGCGAAGCTGGTTAGCAACAAGGAACAGTCAAATCCATCCTTCCATCATCCACCATCGAATCAGTCCCACTTGAACCCCGTTCCCAAAGGGGGAGGAACTACAAGAATAAGCAACCATTTATGGGTCATCAGCGGTTTCAAGATCAGAAACCACCGTTGGCCGTCGCTCCCGCTCCATCCGCTCCCCTTCCGCAAATCATGTCGGTATATTTACAACAGTATGCCGCGCAGCCACCTCCAGTCATTCCATCAACTCAATACGATGATTCGCAAGAGTCATTCACTCCCCTAAACGTCACCATGGACGAAGTAGTCCATATTCTGCAAAAGAGGCCAGATTTCAAAAGGCCTGCTCCTCTGAAGTCGGATGTTCGCAATCGAAATCCGAACCTTTATTGTGAATATCATAAAGAGGGAGGACATCTAACTGAAGACTGTCGAGCTCTTCGTCTGCTTATAGAAAGACTCCTGGGAGAAGGAAAGCTCCGGGGTCTAGTTCGGAAAGATAAAACTGCTGAGCCAACTACCGAGAAGAAAAAGGAGAAGGAAACAGTAGAAGTGACCCTGGGAATGCGCCGACGTCGAGGACGCCGACTACTATGGTGACATCCATCCTTCTACCGAATGCGTCGAAGTCAATGATGTGGGCCCCTTAGGGGACATCTATTGTATCCATGGGGGAGCTGGAGCGGAATCATCTCGCAAATCCAGCATTGCGAGGGTTCTAAAGCAGGATGTGGCAGCCACTACAAGTTCTCCTCCCGAAAGTACTATCGTCACGTTTGGTCAGGATGACCTTCCCCCCAATGCTAATCCTTTCGATGATGCGGTGGTTATCAAGGCCATCATCGAAACTATACAGTTCACAAGATTCTGATTGATACCGGCAGCTCTGTCAATCTCCTTTTCCGTCCGACTTTCGAGGCCCTGAAGACTGGAAAGCATCTGCTCTCCACCGAGGGACCCCTCTATGGTTTTTCTGGGAAGAAGAAGGAAGTAGAGGGTTCAGTGAAGCTCCTGGTCTCTCTTGGAGGAATAATAAAGTTGATCAATTTCGTGGTAGTAGATGCCCCGAGCAACTACTGTGCTATCTTCGGGAGGCCGATTCTCAATGCGTATAGGGCGGTAGTGTCCACCTTTCATCTTGCCCTCAAGTTCGCTGCTGAAGGAAAACAGTATCGGGTCAGAAGCAACCCAAAGGTAGCTCGGGTGTGCTACGTCCGAACTGTCAACATGGTCACCGACGCTCCACTTCCCAAGATCATGGATGAGGTTTTGGAGGTTGCTGAGTCTCCAGAGGCCGCCGAGGAAGGAAAAGATCGAGAAGGGGCTCACTTGGAACCTGCCCAAGCGACCCAAGAAGTTCCTATTGCTGAGGGGGCAGAAAAGAAGCTGGTCATCAACGCTGAGTTGTCAGAAGAGGAGAAAGTGGAGCTAATCTCCTATCTGTTGGGAAATCTGGATATCTTCGCTTGGTCAGCGGAGGATATGCCAGGAGTGGATCCAGACGTGGCATGTCATCATCTAAACGTATCTCCTGAGTTCAAGCCCGTCCAGCAAAAGAAGAGAGAAGTGGCGACCAAGCTGGCGTTGCCCATCAGAGGGGAGGTTTCCAAACTCCTGAAAGCGGGTTTCATTTTTGAGATTCAATATCCCACGTGGATGTCGAATGTTGTAATGGTTAAGAAATCTTGTGGGAAGTGGCGCATGTGTGTGGACTTCACCAAACTTAATAAAGCGTGCCCTAAGATTGTTACCCTTTGCCTCGGATAGATGTCTTAGTTGATTCTGCGGTTGGGTATGGTTTTATGAGTTTCCTCGATGCCTTCTCTGGGTACCATCAAATTAAAATGCACAAACCTGACATCCCGCATACCTCATTTATCACAAACGATGGGTGTTACTGCTATCTCGTAATGCCCTTCGGTCTTAAAAACGCTGGTGCAACATACCAAAGAATGATGGATACCGTCTTTAACATCAAAAGGGGCAGGAATCTCGAAGTTTACGTTGATGACCTTCTTCTCAAAAGTAAAACATTCTCATTGCACTTGGAAGACCTCGTAGAGACGTTCGCTACTCTACGGAGGTTCAAGTTAAAATTAAACCCATTGAAATGTGTGTTCGGGGCAAGCAAAGGAAAATTTTCTTGGGCATCTCTTAACTCCTGATGGCCTTGCACCAAATCCAGATAAGGTAAAGGCCATCCTTGATATGACCCCTCCTCGAAATACTAAAGAAGTTCAACAACTTGGGGGGAGATTGGCAGGATTGAGCAGGTTTATCTCTAAATCCGGAGATAAAAGTGCCCCATTCTTTAAAACATTGCGAAAGGGATCAAAGTTCGAATGGAGCGAGGAATGTAACAAGGCTTTCGAGCAGCTAAAGGGACAGTTAACTTCGACTCCACTACTCCAAAGTCCCCGTGAGGGGGAAAAGCTATTCTTGTATTTGGGAGTCGGTCCAGAAGCGGTGAGTTCCGTCCTCGTTCGGGAAGAAAAGAGGAGGCAGTTTCCAATATACTATGTCAGCCACATCCTTAAGGATGCAGAAACCAGATATTCGATCCTGGAGAAACTGGCCTTGGCTTTGATTATGTCCGCGCGAAGGCTTCGCCCTTATTTTCAGGCTCATTCCGTCCAAGTTGTTACAGATCATCCTTTAAGGAATATTCTTGAAAAGCCAGATCATTCAGGGAGGTTGGCAAAATGGGCTATTGAACTAAGTGAATTTGAGATATCGTACATCCCCCGAACAGCAATCAAAGCGCAAATTTTTGCAGACTTCCTGGTAGATACAACAGAGCTTAGTCCTGAACAGGTGGTACGATCTACTCTGGCTTGGATCATCTATGTGGATGGGGCTTCTGGCAGAAACTCCGTGGGAGCCGGAGTAGTGTTGATCAGCCCAAATGGCATCAGGCTGGAGCAAGCTATCAAGTTCTTCTTTCCAGTTACAAATAACCAGGCAGAGTATGAAGCACTTTTGGCTGGGCTAAGGCTTGCAAAAGAATTGGGCATAGAATATGTACATGTTAGAACCGATTCACTGGTAGTGGCCTCCCAGGTCTTGGGAAATTATGAGACAAGGGAGCCGATTCTGCGAAAATATCTGCTATTAGCCAAAAGGGAAATTGGAAGATTCAATTCATTTATTATCGAGCACATCCCAAGAACACAAAATGAGGAGGCAGATGAATTGTCGAAGTTCGGTCTTCCATCAGGGGGAGTGACCTTTGAACTCTTTCATCCGGCAATAGATGAGGCAGAACTCATGCAAATTGATCATAATCATTCATGGAAGGACCCTTACGAGCTATTCCTATCAAAGGGGGAGTTCCATCATTCCATCAAAGATCGGAGAAGATTCAAAAGGAAGGCGGCATATTATTATCTAATAGCAGGAGTTCTCTACAGAAAAACTTTGATTTCCCCCTCAGCACGATGCGTTTCAGAAGAAGAGATCCCTATCGTACTTCAGGAAGTTCATTCTGGGGAATGTGGTAGCCATTCAGGGGCAAAAACCTGGAAAAAAAGGATCCTGCGGCAAGGATATTTTTGGCCGACTATGAGAAAGGATGCTGAAGCATTTGCCAAGCAGTGTGTGCAGTGCCAAAAGTTCGTCCCTCTTCAGCATTTGCCTGCTCAGTCACTCAGATCAATAACTGCGCCGTGGCTTTTGCAGTATGGGGGATGGATCTCATCGGGCCCTTTCCAATGGCTAGCGGTCAGCGCCGCTTTATCATAGTGATGATTGACTACTTCAGTAAGTGGATCGAGGCTAAGGCACTGGCAAGAACTACTACCCAAATCATCAAAAACTTCATCTGGGGAGAAATAGTCTGCGGACACGGAATTCCGCTGGCGATTGTCACTGATAATGGTCCACAATTCAATAATCCCGAGATGATAAAATTTTGCGATCAGGTTGGAATCGACCTGCGGTTTTCCTCAGTACATCATCCAAGGACCAATGGTCAGGTAGAAGCAGCCAACAAGCGAATCCAGCAGCTCCTGATGAAAAGAGTTTGGAATCAGAAAGGAAACTGGGCAGATCAACTTCCCTCCATCCTTTGGACTCTTCGTACCACTCCATCTTCAGCTACAAGGGAGACACCATTCAAATTATCTCATGGCTCGGAGGCTGTTGTTCCTGTGGAGTTTGAGGTGGTCACTCCAAGAGTTGTGTATGGAAAAGAAGGAGGAGAAGCGTGGGTAGAATACAATGACGAGGCTATCAAGTATAGTCTGGATCTAATCGAAGAACTTCAGGATGAAGCAACAATCAGGAAAGAAGAAGTTAAAAGGAGGATGGCAAAGTACTTTGACAAAAATGTCAGGGTAAAGCATTTTGCGGTCGGCGACGTCGTACTAAAAAAAGTTGATGCAGCAGCCCGAACAGGCAATGTCAGGAAGCTAAATCCTAATTGGGCTAGACCTTTCATCGTCAAAGAGGTATTAAAAAGTGGGGCTTATCGCCTCCAAACAAGTGAAGGAGAGGACGTCCCGCGCACCTGGAGTGGTGACGATCTCAAACGGTTCTATCCTTAAAATGTCTTCTTTACTTTCTTGCAATTTTTGAGATATTTTAATAAGAAGCACCATACTGACACTTCTCCATGTTTGATGTTTCCTTTCTGCATTTTCTCACATATCAAACTCACTGAACCACAGAGACATCGCCAAGTTCTGCTCGAACCCCCTCGGATTGTAGTCATTAGCGTAAAACCATGAAGATCATGTGTAGCGGGGAGTTTTCGCACACGTGTAGTGGTAGCTTGCCAATTCCCGTGCGGTGGTCTTCAGAACCTTGGATCCCGGCTGATATCCAACACACCCCTGCATCAAGGGAGGTCTAGGTGAATGTTGGCTCTATCATGCCTCGAGAGGCATATAATTACAGCTTTGATGATCCTTCTGAGGAAAGCAATGTCGGTATAGCCCCCACGGCATAACCACACCTGCCCAACTGATCATCTTAGTCTGTGACTATCGAATACTCCAAGGTACTCTCAAGCGATGTCTAAGCAGGACCCATAACTGAGTTGATCTCTCTGAGGAAAGCAATGTTCGCCGCCTAGGCCCACCTGCCCAATTGATCAACTCGGCTTGTAGCCCTAGGCAAGAGAGCAGTCGAGTCGCTTACAGCCCTTATGACCACTTGAGGAAAGCAATGTTCGCCGCCTAGGCCCACCTGCCCACTTGGTCATCTGGGTCTGTACTTGTTTCTCTTTATTTCTACAGCTCTTATGACCACTTGAGGAAAGCAATGTTCGCCGCCTAGGCCCACCTGCCCACTTGGTCATCTGAGTCTGTAATCATCTTTATTGCATTACCAGGGATTATCTCGTCCCATATGGTCATTATAGACCATTTGGAGGAAAAAGCAGGATTTCTATGTGCAGCATAAACCGTACGACTTAATACTCAAACCGGGCGGTTTGAAATAAGCAGGTACCAGGGCTTTCAGACGGTCTGGTTATTAAACCTGGCGGTCTGGTTATTAAACCTGGCGGTCTGGTTATTAAACCAGGCGGTCTAAAAACAGCAGTTTCCAAAGATGTCATGCGGTTCGGTTTTTAGACCGGGCGGTTTGAAATAAGCAGGTACCAAGGCTTCCAGGCGGTCTGGTTATTAATCCTGGCGGTCTGGTTATTAAGCCTAGCGGTCTGGTTATTAAACCAGGCGGTCTAAAATCAGCAGATTCCAAAGATATCATGCGGTTCGGTCTTTAGACCGAACGGTTTGAAGTGAGCAGGGTATCATTAAGGTATCAAGGTAAATATCAAGGAAGCAAGCATAATCATGACCGGCCGACTTTATTATCCGGATTATGAATTTATCATCCTTATGGGTTTCCATTCAATCCGATCGGATAATCACAGGACCTTTTCAATCAAGCGGTTATGATTCTCGTTGCAAGTATTAAACCTGCTAATCGCACGAATTCTATATACAGCTCGTCAGGTTATGATTCTCATTGCAAGTATTAAATCTGCTAATCGCACGAATTCTATATGCAGCTCGTCAGGTTATGATTCTCGTTGCAAGTATTAAATCTGCTAATCGCACGAATTCTATATACAGCTCGTACGGCTTGTCAGTCAATGTTATATATAACTATCATATAGATTGTTCGGATTAAATGTTAATCGCACGGTCTATCAACTGATCTTCTTGAGACTGGATATTCTGCTTACGGTCGCACGGCTTGATTATTTCAAAATCCGGATCGGTGATGATTGCATTCACGGAGGCGGGATTTACAGCAATGTTAGCTGCAAGTCGCCTGAGTTAAAACGCTGACCGCTCGGTCTGAAAATTGTTCCCATGACTTGTCCTTCTTTATCCTGGAAAGCAAGTATGCCAGGTCTAGTAGTAACCGCGCGGCTCAATTGTGTCCGGTTTCCGGGATGTCATAATACATTCATAATAAGTTAGCACTTTCTCAAAATAAATCGAATAAATTCGATTCGGATTAAAAGAAGCAAGCTATGCGAGTGGGTTTTTAGACACTTTACCGGAATCTTATGAAGATCGCTATCCTAACCGGATGAGTTAACATTAAGTCGCACGACTTGCTTAGATTTAACACAGAAAGAGATCACAAACAATTGCAAGTAAATCGCAGAAGGTAGACGGATAGACAGGTAAAAGCTTTTCATTTCATTATCAAAACATTGTTTACGTTATGTTTTAAGCTGTCCGGCTAACAACATCAAGCCGACGGCTATTCAAAATAAAAAGCAAAATACAGCTACTGATCATGCGACTTGAGTTTCTTAGACGCAGGAGCACTTGAATGTTCGCTGCCATCAATCGAAACGTCAGGAGAGTAGCCCTCGCTACCCGACGAGGATGAGCTGCTCAATTCGCCCGATTTGCGGCCAGCATCTTCTTCAGAATCGCTGGATTCGGACTCCGAGCCACTCTCACCACTCTTAGCCGCTTCGGGTTCCTCGACCTTTTCATCTTCATCATCGCTCTCCTCCGAGCTGGATCCGTCGGCTTCATTCTTTCCCTTGGCTTTCCGCCTGATCTTTTCTAACTTCTTTTGCAAGATCGGATAGGCATCCGAGAAGGTGAAATGCTCGAAACCGGGTGCGAACCCTTTGAGCTCCCGCAGGCGGTTAAAAGCATTATCAATTCCCTCGGCGACATGAGGGAAGAGTTCCTGCTGATAGACCGGGTCGGTCTCATCATATTTAGCCTGCAAAGGAAAAGAGTAAGTTAAGACCGTGCGGTCTGAGAACATTGATGTTGATGCTGGCCAGGTGATGACTTACCGACTCGGCTTCCTTTAGCCGCGCATTTTCTTTCTTCAGTTCGGCAATTTCCTTCTCTTGAAGAGCGTTTTCTTTAATCAATCTCTTAAGGGTCATCCCCATGAAGGCGTTGGTGATGAAGCCCTCGACACTAACCCACGCGGCTTCCCTGGCGAGCTCTTCCTCAGTAATTTTCCTCAACCTCCTGAAGTTCCGTCGACCGAACATAGCGATGCTGGCGGCCTCAGCATGCCGGCCCGACTTCTCGTTCGCCCAGTGGGGAAGCGCAGTAGAGATCTGGACACTATCGCTGTCTGGGTGCCAGGTTAAGACCGGGCGGCCTTTTAGATCCTTCACCTTGCTGAAGGAGCGAAGGGCGGCGAAGTCGCCCGAGGAACCCGAATCCTCCCCATCAGACGGCAGCGACTTATTCCTGGCTTGCCTCTTTCTCTTCTCCGTCTGAGTCAAGACTAAACCAGCCGGACTGATCGGCTTGTTAGCAGGAACAACGGCTTGGGCTATAAAAGGAGAAGAGTCAGCACGAGAGATCGAGCGGTTAACATTGAAGTCGGAAGCAAAGGGAAGCTTACTATCTTCAAGCCGAACGTTCTCTAGCTCAGCAAGTAAGGGGATGTAGTAGCTTATGTTAAGCCGCTCATCCTTGAGAAGTTTGCAGATTCCCTTCTCCACTTCGCTTATTGGGACCGGTTGAAAGGCCTCCTCAGGCCGCACTTGCGAATTCGGATTCAACAGGCCAAGTCGGCCTTCGAAGATCAGGTACCTCTCCGACCAGGCCGTAACTTTGTTCGCCAGATTGACCATCTTCAACCCGCGGCAGCCAAAGTAGAGGTGACCTTTGAAGACATCCGATTCAGAGTCCGGAATGGCTCGAACCGAGAATATCTTCCTGAAGAGGTCCATAGAGAAGCGGACTCTCTCAGATCGCAGGTAGGAAATGAAGCTACATATCCCGGCCATCGAATTGAGAGAAATCTGGCCGGGAACAACTCCATAATGCTCAAAGACCATGGCGAGCTCAATGGGAATCGGGAAATTAAATCTGCAATCAAAATGGTCAATTGGGATTGCGATATGGTTTGGGACTGACGAATTCATCCGCTCATCACGGAGCGGAAGCCGCGCGAGCATCGGAATGTCAGTCATGTGCTTCTCGACGAATTTGTCTAGCTCGGCCTTTGTCAAACGACACTCCTCGAGGTCGGCAGAGTGAAAGGCCACAGCGGCTTCGGAGCGGGTAGCAGAGGTCTTCGCAGGTCGCTTCGACTGGCGCTTTACTCCCATCCTGAAATTTTGGTAAAAGGAATTTCGGAAGGGCGCTACTTATAAGAACGGATGATCTGCATTTAGCAAAGGTCAAATCACGGCTAGACCGTTCAACCCGTACGAGTACATCATCACAAGACTCAACCACAAAGACCGTATAATTCAAACGAGCGAATTAAAGAATCGCGAAAACAAGCAGATCGGTTTATATAAGATAACTCACAGCCATCAATCAACACAGCAAGAAGGCAGAAAAGTAAATTCAAATATCTAAACCGCACGGCTTGAATGGCAGATCGAATATTATAGAGTCAGATTCAAGCAAATTGTCCAACAGACCGAATAGAAATAATATTACAAGTTCGTATCTCAGAGCCACTCGTTACGGACGGGCATCGCTCGGTTCATCCTCCCTGTGAAGCCGCGCGACATGATCGCCGATTTGAAGAACAGTTCCCTGCATTTGGTTCATATTATGATTAAGGCGGTTGATCATGCTATGAATCCGCGCGGCATCTCTCTCTACTCGCGTCACGGGGATCATGCGAGTAGGCAAGGTCGCTGCGGACTCATGAACATTAGCAACTGGGCGGGTCGTCCCGGCTACACGAAGAGACGAGCTCATCCCTGCGTCCGGGCGGCTTGACCCTCGCCGTCCTTCGTCAATTACGTTAATAGGGCACCGACTTCCGCCGGTTTCCTTTGCCAAATGAAGGTATCTGTCCCTATAGTAGGCACAGTCCTCTTCGAGCTTGCGGACTTCCTTCTTTCCACGATCTATCCAGACGGTCAGCGCGGCCACTTGGTCTTGCTGCGCCTTTTCTTTCTCTCGACGCTCTCTCCGCTCGGCCTCCAGCGCTGCTCGGCTTTCCCTCTGTTCGGTTTCCAATTCAACCCGAAGAGCAGCTTTCTCATCTTGGGCGACCTTCTCTCTCTCCTCCACAGCCCTCAGCTGCTTGGCAAGGGTTTCCAGATTCTTTTGAAGCAGGGACATCTCGTCCTCCATCCGAGTATCCGGCCGAGAAGAACTCTGCAGGGGTGGATCAAGAGGGGGAAGATAGGTCACCAGTTCGCCCGGCTTCGGGATAGAGTCACGGTCATCTGCAATAAGAGAAAATAGTCAAGGAACATTCAAGAGGAAACCGCTTTCATCGAATTTTCCTCGCTTACAAGCCGCGGCAGTTTGAATTGAATTTAGGCGGACAGGTCGCCTTGTTAGCTCGGTATCGAACTTTCGGCGTTGTTCTCTCCACGATCTCTCACTTTGCCTCCGCTTAGTAGCAGAAAGTTGAGCAGCGGAGGGAAAGAAGCTGGGCGACGGGTTCATCAACGAAGCGCGCGACTTGTTTCGAGGCCTCGGCATGAAAAAACGAATGGAGTGGTAATCCGATCCCCTTTTACCTTGCAGCAAAAGATTGGGTTGCGGCGGGGGCGGCCTGGCAAGCTGATCTCTTACTCGCTCCGCCTTCACCTGCATAAACCGCAGACCGGACGTCCCGGTATCTTCAGGTACCGGTATGGTTCTTTCAGTCGCAACCTCAGGAAGGATGGCCTCCTTAAGGCTGGTGGCATCCTCAGACAGGGCGGATACTTTCTCTCCTAGCGGGTTAGCAGCCTGCAGTTCGGAAGAAGTTCTCAGCTGATCATCTTGCTTCTGAAAAGAATCAAAATCCTTAAGGAGGTCGCTTACGGAAATGCTATGAGCATCAATTGGAACCTGGTCGCTCGGTTGGGGAGAAGGAGTAATCAAGCCTTCCGAAACTTCGTTCTCGCGCGACTTGCCTTGCAGGCTGTCCGCTTTCGGTTTCCCAGATGCAGCCTTATTCTTGGCCTTCAGCCTCTTCATCTTCTTGAGAAGTCTGTCCGCAGCGGACTCCTCCTTCTTTCTCTTTTTTGACTTCAGGACGGTTGGTTTGTCCGGGCTGTCCTCAATGTTGATAACTGGAGCTTCCAGATCGGTCGGCTTGGGAGAGTCAACTGCCTCTCCCCCTTCATCTCTAATCTTTAGATGAAAATCCCCGGACGGGGTGACCTCCATCTTGAAAGACTCATCCCCATCGCCTGTCTTACCCGGCGCAGAAGGCGGGATGTTCCCTTTGTCAGAGAAGGTTGGGGGATCAGCTGGGGGCGGGTTCAGACAGCTCGCCTCATCTTTAGTCGACAGGATGACTGTTTGCTCAGGAAGCAGTTCGGTCGGCTTGTTCTCCTCCTGTTTAGATGACAAGTCGATTGTCAACTCTGCAGGCAGGTCGGTCAGTTTACTCGTGGAAGCAATTGTTACAGTCTTATCAGGCCGCTTCGACTTTTTCTTCTTCTTCTATTTCGAGCGGTCTCTCTCGCTTTTCTTTCCGGACTTCTCAAGAACTTCGAGCTCAGCCATCAGGTTCACCATCTTTTTCGGGCTGTTCAATCCGAAAACCCTAACCGCAATAGGCGAGTAGTGACTCGTGGTAACAATGGAGTTATGCCAGAATCGAAGCTTCTGGAACATTTATAACCAACGGGGTGAAGACGGCGCGGTCTCCGGCTAGCACTGATATTTTCGAAATCTTCACGGAAATTTAAAAATATGCGGGGATTATGTTTACCCGGGAAACCGCTTTCAAGAGGACTACTCGCAGACCGAGCGGTTTGCAGATCCAAGTCGCCCGGCTCAGGTTAAACGAGATCCATCGACACCAGCTAACACAGGCCGGGCGGTCTGGAATAATTCAGGTCGCCTCCAAGAACCAGAGGTAATCCACGTCCAAGTCCAACACGGCAAGTCGCGGTCTCAAGTCGGAGGTCGCGCGGTTTATTTCATGGAGACAAGCCAAGGTCCAAAGTCAAAGAACAAGTCGCGGTCTCAAGACAGAGACCGAGCGGGTAGCATCGTCGCCCTGGCCGCATCATCTTCGACCTCTGGTCAGACAATTCGGAGGGGCAAGCCGCCAAGCCGCGCGACTTCTTTCTCTCCTTCTGTGTGTATCCCGTCACCGCCTGCCCGTTTCTCCTGTTCGGGCAGGCCCCCAAGCCTATAAATAGGGGGCGGCACTGTTCCCAAGGCACGCACACTCGAATCTAGGAGCTCGCTTGTTTGAGCTGCGGACTCGAGTTTCTCGTCTTGCGGACTGTCTGACCGGCCGGCTTCTCTTTTCCTGCACTTGTAACCCGCTGTAACCACTTCTTTCTAATCAAAGGAAAGCCCGTCGCAGGAGTGGCATTTGCTGCGGCGGGCGAAGTCTGGCCTTGACCGCTACTAGCGGTCTCATTCTTCTATACAAAAAGTAACCGGCAACCCGCAGCCTCCGGTTTCCCTCGGAGGTGCGATCTTGGACTCAGCAAAAATGAAAGAATTTTTTATGCGTGTTGCAGTGAAGTGAGAGATTTAGCTCCAAATGACACTCAAACTTTAAACAGCAATATCTTTTGATCTGATTGTCTGATTTTACCCCCACAACACCTTTTAGGAATGAGCTCGGAGCCCTATATTTATTGAAGCACAAGTTTTGCACATTGCAGTTCATTTAGTTGTCGATACATAGCGGGTTGCACCGATAATGCAAAATTTAGCTCCAAATGACACCTATAACCTTCAAACAACCATATCTTTTGCTGAGGTGGTCTGATTTTTGCCAACAACACCGCTTCGAAAATTATTCAGAGCCCTACACTCAATGGAGACCAAGTCTTACCCAATATAGTTCATTTTGTGCTCAATATACATTGGGTTGCAGTGGTAATGAGGGATTTAGCTCCTATTGACACATAAACTGTAACAGCCATAACTTTTGATCTGGTTGTCCGATTTTTGCGCAAAACACCTTTTTGGAATGAGCTCGGAGCCCTCCATCCAATGGAGAACAAGTTTTGCCCATTCCAGTTTGTTTAGTGGTCAATATCTTGGGGGTTGGTAATAAGGTATTTAGCTCAAAATGAGACCTAAACTTCAAACATCCGTAACTTTTGATCCGTTTGTCTGGTTTTTGCCGACAATACCTTTTCGGAATGAGATCGGAGACCTATATCCAATGGAGAATAATTTTAACCCATTAAAGCTCGTTTAGAGGTCGATATACATTGGGTTGTACTGATAATGCGAGGTTTAGCTTCAAATCACACAAAAAATTCAAAATGAAAGAATATTTTATGCGGATTGTAGTGAAAGTGAGAGATTTAGCTCCAAATGACACTCAAACTTTAAACAGCAATAACTTTTGATCCGATTGTCTGATTTTACTCCCACAACACCTTTTAGGAATGAGTTCGGAGCCCTACATTTATTGAAGCACAAGATTTGCACATTGCAGTTCATTCTGTTATCGATATATAGCGGGTTGTTGCGATAATGCAAAATTTAGCTCCAAATGACACCTATAACCTTCAAACAGCCATATCTTTTGATGAGGTTGTCTGATTTTTGCCAACAACACCGCTTCAAAAATAGTTCAGAGCCCTACACTCAATGGAGACCAAGTTTTACCCAATATAGTTCATTTAGTGCTCGATATACATTGGGTTGCAGTGGTAATGAGAGATTTAGCTCCTATTAACACATAAACTGTAACAGCCATAACGTTTGATCTGGTTGTCCGATTTTTGCGCAAAACACCTTTTTGGAATGAGCTCGGAGCCCTCCATCCAATGGAGAACAAGTTTTGCCCATTCCAGTTTGTTTAGTGGTCAATATCTTGCGGGTTGGTAATAAGGTATTTAGCTCAAAATGAGACCAAAACTTCAAACATCCGTAACTTTTGATCCGTTTGTCTGATTTTTGCCCATAATACCTTTTCGGAATGAGATCGGAGCCCTATATCCAATGGAGAATAATTTTAACCCATTAAAGCTAATTTAGAGGTCGATATACATTGGGTTGTAGTGATAATGCGAGGTTTAGCTTCAAACCAC
This sequence comes from Dactylorhiza incarnata, assembly GCA_033032865.1. Lineage (NCBI taxonomy): Eukaryota > Viridiplantae > Streptophyta > Magnoliopsida > Asparagales > Orchidaceae > Dactylorhiza > Dactylorhiza incarnata. Next base: position 31,919 of record JAWHQI010002099.1, on the reverse strand, counting down.
ACATAAATTTCAAAATGAAAGAATTTTTTATGCGGGTTGTAGTGAAAGTGAGAGATTTAGCTCCAAATGACACTCAAACTTTAAACATCAATAACTTTTGATTCGATTGTCTTATTTTACCCCCACAACACCTTTTAGGAATGAGCTCGAAGCCGTACATTTATTGAAGCACAAGTTTTGCACATTGCACTTCATTCTGTTGTCGATATATAGCGGGTTGCAGCGATAATGCAAAATTTAGCTCCAAATGACACCTATAACCTTCAAACAACCATATCTTTTGATGAGTTAGTGTGATTTTTGCCAACAACACCGCTTCGAAAATAGTTCAGAGCTCTACACTCAATGGAGACCAAGTCTTACCCAATATAGTTCATTTAGTGCTCGATATACATTGGGTTGCAGTGGTAATGAGGGATTTAGCTCCTATTGACACATAAACTGTAACAGCCATAACTTTTGATCTGGTTGTCCGATTTTTGCGCAAAACACCTTTTTGGAATGAGCCCGGAGCCCTCCATCCAATGGAGAACAAGTTTTACCCATTCAAGTTTGTTTAGTGGTCAATATCTTGCGGGTTGGTAATAAGGTATTTAGCTCAAAATGAGACCAAAACTTCAAACATCCGTAACTTTTGATCTGTTTTTCTGATTTTCGCCCACAATACCTTTTCGGAATGAGATCGGAGCCCTATATCCAATGGAGAATAATTTTAACCCATTAAAGCTCGTTTAGAGGTCGATATACATTGGGTTGTAGTGATAATGCGAGGTTTAGCTTCAAATCACACATAAATTTCAAAATGAAAGAATTTTTATGCTGATTGTAGTGAAAGTGAGAGATTTAGCTCCAAATGACACTCAAACTTTAAACAGAAATAAATTTTGATCCGATTGTCTGATTTTACCCCCACAATACCTTTTAGGAATGAGCTCGGAGCCCTACATTTATTGAAGCACAAGTTTTGCACATTGCAGTTCATTTAGTTGTCGATATATAGCGGGTTGCAGCGATAATACAAAATTTAGCTCAAAATGACACCTATAACCTTCAAACAGCCATATCTTTTGATGAGGTTGTCTGATTTTTGCCAACAACACCGCTTCGAAAATTGTTCAGAGCCCTACACTCAATAGAGACCAAGTCTTACCCAATATAGTTCATTTTGTGCTCGATATACATTGGGTTGCAGTGGTAATGAGGGATTTAGCTCCTATTGACACATAAACTGTAACAGCCATAACGTTTGATCTGGTTGTCTGATTTTTGCGCAAAACACCTTTTTGGAATGAGCTCGGAGCCCTCCATCGAATGGAGAGCAAGTTTTACCCATTCCAGTTTGTTTAGTGGCCAATATTTTGCGGGTTTGTAATAAGGTATTTAGCTCAAAATGAGACCAAAACTTCAAACATCCGTAACTTTTGATCCGTTTGTCTGATTTTCGCCCACAATACCTTTGCGGAATGAGATCGGAGCCCTATATCCAATGGAGAATAATTTTAACCCATTAAAGCTCATTTAGAGGTCGATATACATTGGGTTGTAGTGATAATGCGAGGTTTAGCTTCAAACCACACATAAATTTCAAAATGAAAGAATTTTTTATGCGGGTTGTAGTGAAAGTGAGAGATTTAGCTCCAAATGACACTCAAACTTTAAACAGCAATAACTTTTGATTCGATTTTCTGATTTTACCCCCACAACACCTTTTAGGAATGAGCTCGAAGCCCTAAATTTATTGAAGCACAAGTTTTGCACATTGCACTTCATTCTGTTGTCGATATATAGCGGGTTGCAGCGATAATGCAAAATTTAGCTCCAAATGACACCTATAACCTTCAAACAGCCATATCGTTTGATGAGTTAGTGTGATTTTTGCCAACAACACCGCTTCAAAAATAGTTCAGAGCCCTACACTCAATGGAGACCAAGTCTTACCCAATATAGTTCATTTAGTGCTCGATATACATTGGGTTGCAGTGGTAATGAGGGATTTAGCTCCTATTGACACATAAACTGTAACAGCCATAACTTTTGATCGGGTTGTCCGATTTTTACGCAAAACACCTTTTTGGAATGAGCTCGGAGCCCTCCATCCAATGGAGAACTAGTTTTACCCATTCCAGTTTGCTTAGTGGTCAATATCTTGCAGGTTGGTAATAAGGTATTTAGCTCAAAATGAGACCTAAACTTCAAACATTCATAACTTTTGATCTGTTTGTCTGATTTTCGCCCACAATACCTTTTCGGAATGAGATCGGAGTCCTTTATCCAATGGAGAATAATTTTGACCCATTAAAGCTCGTTTAGAGGTCGATATACATTGGGTTGTAGTGATAATGCGAGGTTTATCTTTAAATCACACATAAATTTCAAATTGAAAGAATTTTTTTATGCGGGTTGTAGTGAAAGTGAGAGATTTAGCTCCAAATGACACTCAAACTTTAAACATCAATAACTTTTGATCCGATTGTCTGATTTTACCACCACAACACCTTTTAGGAATGAGCTCGGAGCCCTACATTTATTGAAGCACAAGTTTGGCACATTGCAGTTCATTTAGTTGTCGATATATACCGGGTTGCAGCGATAATGCAAAATTTAGCACCAAATGACACCTATAACCTTCAAACAGCCATATCTTTTGATGAGGTTGTCTGATTTTTGCCAACAACACCGCTTCGAAAAGAGTTAAAATCCCTACACTCAATGGAGACCAAGTGTTACCCAATATAGTTCATTTAGTGCTCGATATACATTGGGTTGCAGTAGTAATGAGGGATTTAGCTCCTATTGACACATAAACTGTAACAGCCATAACTTTTGATCTGGTTGTCCGATTTTTGCGCAAAACACCTTTTTGGAATGAGCTCGGAGCCCTCCATCCAATGGAGAACAAGTTTTACCCATTATAGTTTGTTTAGTGGTCAATATCTTGCGGGTTGGTAATAAGCAATTTAGCTTAAAATCATACCTAAACTTCAAACATCCGTAACTTTTGATCCGTTTGTCTGATTTTCGCCCAAGATACCTTTTCGGAATGAGATCGGAGCCCTATATCCAATGGAGAATATTTTTAACCCATTAAAGCTCATTTAGAGGTCGAAATACATTGGGTTGTAGTGATAATGCGAGGTTTAACTTCAAATCACACATAAATTTCAAAATGAAAGAATTTTTTATGCTGGTTGTAGTGAAAGTGAGAGATTTAGCTCCAAATGACACTCAAACTTTAAACAGCAATAACTTTTGATCTGATTGTCTGATATTACCCCCACAACACCTTTTAAGAATGAGCTCGGAGCCCTACATTTATTGAAGCACAAGTTTTGCAAATTGCAGTTCATTTAGTTGTCGATATATAGCGGGTTGCAGCGATAATGCAAAATTTAGCTCCAAATAACACCTATAACCTTCAAACAGCCATATCTTTTGATGAGGTTGTCTGATTTTTGCCAACAACACCGCTTCGAAAATAGTTCAGAGCCCTACACTCCATAGAGACCAAGCCTTACCCAATATAGTTCATTTAGTGCTCGATATACATTGGGTTGCAGTGGTAATGAGGGATTTAGCTCCTATTGACACATAAACTGTAACAGCCATAACTTTTGATCTGGTTGTCCGATTTTTGCGCAAAACACCTTTTTGGAATGAGCTCGGAGCCCTCCATCCAATGGAGAACAAGTTTTACCCATTCCAGTTTGTTTAGTGGTCAATATCTTGCTGGTTGGTAATAAAGTATTTAGCTCAAAATGAGACCTAAACTTCAAACATCCGTAACTTTTGATCCGTTTGTCTGATTTTCGCCCATAATACCTTTTCGGAATGAGATCGGAGCCCTATATCCAATGGAGTATAATTTTAACCCATTAAAGCTCATTTAGAGGTCGATATACATTGGGTTGTAGTGATAATACGAGGTTTAGCTTCAAATCCCACATAAATTTCAAAATGAAAGAATTTTTTATGCTGGTTGTAGTGAAAGTGAGAGATTTAGCTCCAAATGACACTTAAACTTTAAACAGCAATAACTTTTGATCCGATTGTCTGATTTTACCCCCACAACACCTTTTAGGAATGAGCTCGGAGCCCTATATTTATTGAGGCACAAGTTTTGCACATTGCAGTTCATTTAGTTGTCGATATATAGCGGGTTGCAGCGATAATGCAAAATTTAGCTCCAAATGACACCTATAACCTTCAAACAGCCATATCTTTTGATGAGTTTGTCTGATTTTTGCCAACAACACCGCTTCGAAAATAGTTCAGATCCCTACACTCAATGGAGACCAAGCCTTACCCAATATAGTTCATTTAGTGCTCGATATACATTGGGTTGCAGTGGTAATGAGGGATTTAGCTCATATTGACACATAAACTGTAACAGCCATAACTTTTAATCTGGTTGTCCGATTTTTGTGCAAAACACTTTTTTGGAATGAGCGCGGAGCCCTCCATCCAATGGAGAACAAGTTTTACCCATTCCAGTTTGTTTAGTGGTCAATATCTTGCGGGTTGGTAATAAGGTATTTAGCTCAAAATGAGACCTAAACTTCAAACATCCGTAACTTTTGATCGGTTTGTCTGATTTTCGCCCATAATACCATTTCGGAATGAGATCGGAGCCCTATATCCAATGGAAAATAATTTTAACCCATTAAAGCTCGTTTAGAGGTCGATATACATTGGGTTGTAGTGATAATGCGAGGTTTAGCTTCAAATCACACATAAATTTCAAAATGAAAGAATTTTTTATGCTAGTTGTAGTGAAAGTGAGAGATTTAGCTCCAAATAATACTCAAACTTTAAACAGCAATAACTTTTGATCCGATTGTCTGATTTTACCCCCACAACACCTTTTAGGAATAAGCTCGGAGCCCTACATTTATTGAAGCACAAGTTTTGCACATTGCAGTTCATTTAGTTGTCGATATATAGCGGGTTGCAGCGATAATGCAAAATTTAGCTCTAAATGACACCTATAACCTTCAAACAGCCATATCTTTTGATGAGGTTGTCTGATTTTTGCCAACAACACCGCTTCGAAAATTGTTCAGAGCCCTACACTCAATGGAGACCAAGTCTTACCCAATATAGTTCATTTAGTGCTCGATATACATTGGGTTGCTGTGGTAATGAGGGATTTAGCTCCTATTAACACATAAACTGTAACAGCCATAACTTTTGATCTGGTTGTCCGATTTTTACGCAAAACACCTTTTTGGAATGAGCTCGGAGCCCTCCATCCAATGGAGAACAAGTTTTACCCAGTTTGTTTAGTGGTCAATATCTTGCGGGTTGGTAATAAGGTATTTAGCTCAAAATGAGACCTAAACTTCAAACATCCGTAACTTTTGATTCGTTTGTCTGATTTTCGCCCAAGATACCTTTTCGGAATGAGATCGGAGCCCTATATCCAATGGAGAATAATTTTAACCCATTAAAGCTAATTTAGAGGTCGATATACATTGGGTTGTAGTGATAATGCGAGGTTTAGCTTCAAATCACACATAAATTTCAAAATGAAAGAATTTTTTATGCTAGTTGTAGTGAAAGTGAGATATTTAGCTCCAAATAACACTCAAACTTTAAACAGCAATAACTTTTGATCCGATTGTCTGATTTTACCCCCACAACACCTTTTAGGAATGAGCTTGGAGCCCTACATTTATTGAAGCACAAGTTTTGCACATTGCAGTTCATTTAGTTGTCGATATATAGCGGGTTGCAGCGATAATGCAAAATTTAGCTCCAAATAACAACTATAACCTTTCAACAGCCATATCTTTTGATGAGGTTGTCTGATTTTTGCCAACAACACGGCTTCGAAAATAGTTCAGATCCCTACACTCAATGGAGACCAAGTCTTACCCAATATAGTTCATTTAGTGCTCGATATACATTTGGTTGCAGTGGTAATGAGGGATTTAGCTCCTATTGACACGTAAACTATAACAGCCATAACTTTTGATCTGGTTGTCCGATTTTTGCGCAAAACACCTTTTTGGAATGAGCTCGGAGCCCTCCATCCAATGGAGAATAGGTTTTACCCATTCCAGTTTGCTTAGTGGTCAATATCTTGCGGGTTGGTAATAAGGTATTTAGCTCAAAATGAGACCTAAACTTCAAACATCCGTAACTTTTGATCCGTTTGTCTGATTTTCGCCCATAATACCTTTTCGGAATGAGATCGGAGCCCTATATCCAATGGAGAATAATTTTAACCCATTAAAGCTAATTTAGAGGTCGATATACATTGGGTTGTAGTGATAATGCGAGGTTTAGCTTCAAACCACACATAAATTTCAAAATGAAAGAATTTTTTATGCGGGTTGTAGTGAAAGTGAGAGATTTAGCTCCAAATGACACTCAAACTTTAAACAGCAATAACTTTTGATCCGATTGTCTGATTTTACTCCCACAACACCTTTTAGGAATGAGTTCGGAGCCCTACATTTATTGAAGCACAAGATTTGCACATTGCAGTTCATTCTGTTATCGATATATAGTAGGTTGCAGCGATAATGCAAAATTTAGCTCCAAATGACACCTATAACCTTCAAACAACCATATCTTTTGATGAGGTTGTCTGATTTTTGCCAACAACACCGCTTCAAAAATAGTTCAGAGCCCTACACTCAATGGAGACCAAGTTTTACCCAATATAGTTCATTTAGTGCTCGATATACATTGGGTTGCAGTGGTAATGAGAGATTTAGCTCCTATTAACACATAAACTGTAACAGCCATAACGTTTGATCTGGTTGTCCGATTTTTGCGCAAAACACGTTTTTGGAATGAGCTCGGAGCCCTCCATCCAATGGAGAACAAGTTTTGCCCATTCCAGTTTGTTTAGTGGTCAATATCTTGCGGGTTGGTAATAAGGTATTTAGCTCAAAATGAGACCAAAACTTCAAACATCCGAAACTTTTGATCCGTTTGTCTGATTTTCGCCCATAATACCTTTTCGGAATGAGATCGGAGCCCTATATCCAATGGAGAATAATTTTAACCCATTAAAGCTAATTTAGAGGTCGATATACATTGGGTTGTAGTGATAATGCGAGGTTTAGCTTCAAACCACACATAAATTTCAAAATGAAAGAATTTTTTATGCGGGTTGTAGTGAAAGTGAGAGATTTAGCTCCAAATGACACTCAAACTTTAAACATCAATAACTTTTGATTCGATTGTCTTATTTTACCCCCACAACACCTTTTAGGAATGAGCTCGAAGCCGTACATTTATTGAAGCACAAGTTTTGCACATTGCACTTCATTCTGTTGTCGATATATAGCGGGTTGCAGTGATAATGCAAAATTTAGCTCCAAATGACACCTATAACCTTCAAACAACCATATCTTTTGATGAGTTAGTGTGATTTTTGCCAACAACACCGCTTCGAAAATAGTTCAGAGCCCTACACTCAATGGAGACCAAGTCTTACCCAATATAGTTCATTTAGTGCTCGATATACATTGGGTTGCAGTGGTAATGAGGGATTTAGCTCCTATTGACACATAAACTGTAACAGCCATAACTTTTGATCTGGTTGTCCGATTTTTGCGCAAAACACCTTTTTGGAATGAGCCCGGAGCCCTCCATCCAATGGAGAACAAGTTTTACCCATTCAAGTTTGTTTAGTGGTCAATATCTTGCGGGTTGGTAATAAGGTATTTAGCTCAAAATGAGACCAAAACTTCAAACATCCGTAACTTTTGATCTGTTTTTCTGATTTTCGCCCACAATACCTTTTCGGAATGAGATCGGAGCCCTATATCCAATGGAGAATAATTTTAAACCATTAAAGCTCGTTTAGAGGTCGATATACATTGGGTTGTAGTGATAATGCGAGGTTTAGCTTCAAATCACACATAAATTTCAAAATGAAAGAATTTTTATGCTGATTGTAGTGAAAGTGAGAGATTTAGCTCCAAATGACACTCAAACTTTAAACAGCAATAAATTTTGATCCGATTGTCTGATTTTACCCCCACAATACCTTTTAGGAATGAACTCGGAGCCCTACATTTATTGAAGCACAAGTTTTGCACATTGCAGTTCATTTAGTTGTCGATATATAGCGGGTTGCAGCGATAATACAAAATTTAGCTCAAAATGACACCTATAACCTTCAAACAGCCATATCTTTTGATGAGGTTGTCTGATTTTTGCCAACAACACCGCTTCGAAAATAGTTCAGAGCCCTACACTCAATGGAGACCAAGTCTTACCCAATATAGTTCATTTAGTGCTCGATATACATTGGGTTGCAGTGGTAATGAGGGATTTAGCTCCTATTGACACATAAACTGTAACAGCCATAACGTTTGATCTGGTTGTCTGATTTTTGCGCAAAACACCTTTTTGGAATGAGCTCGGAGCCCTCCATCGAATGGAGAGCAAGTTTTACCCATTCCAGTTTGTTTAGTGGTCAATATTTTGCGGGTTGGTAATAAGGTATTTAGCTCAAAATGAGACCAAAACTTCAAACATCCGTAACTTTTGATCCGTTTGTCTGATTTTCGCCCACAATACCTTTGCGGAATGAGATCGGAGCCCTATATCCAATGGAGAATAATTTTAACCCATTAAAGCTCATTTAGAGGTCGATATACATTGGGTTGTAGTGATAATGCGAGGTTTAGCTTCAAACCACACATAAATTTCAAAATGAAAGAATTTTTTATGCGGGTTGTAGTGAAAGTGAGAGATTTAGCTCCAAATGACACTCAAACTTTAAACAGCAATAACTTTTGATTCGATTTTCTGATTTTACCCCCACAACACCTTTTAGGAATGAGCTCGAAGCCCTAAATTTATTGAAGCACAAGTTTTGCACATTGCACTTCATTCTGTTGTCGATATATAGCGGGTTGCAGCGATAATGCAAAATTTAGCTCCAAATGACACCTATAACCTTCAAACAGCCATATCTTTTGATGAGTTAGTGTGATTTTTGCTAACAACACCGCTTCAAAAATAGTTCAGAGCCCTACACTCAATGGAGACCAAGTCTTACCCAATATAGTTCATTTAGTGCTCGATATACATTGGGTTGCAGTGGTAATGAGGGATTTAGCTCCTATTGACACATAAACTGTAACAGCCATAACTTTTGATATGGTTGTCCGATTTTTACGCAAAACACCTTTTTGGAATGAGCTCGGAGCCCTCCATCCAATGGAGAACTAGTTTTACCCATTCCAGTTTGCTTATTGGTCAATATCTTGCAGGTTGGTAATAAGGTATTTAGCTCAAAATGAGACCTAAACTTCAAACATCCATAACTTTTGATCTGTTTGTCTGATTTTCGCCCACAATACCTTTTCGGAATGAGATCGGAGTCCTTTATCCAATGGAGAATAATTTTGACCCATTAAAGCTCGTTTAGAGGTCGATATACATTGGGTTGTAGTGATAATGCGAGGTTTATCTTTAAATCACACATAAATTTCAAATTGAAAGAATTTTTTTATGCGGGTTGTAGTGAAAGTGAGAGATTTAGCTCCAAATGACACTCAAACTTTAAACATCAATAACTTTTGATCCGATTGTCTGATTTTACCACCACAACACCTTTTAGGAATGAGCTCGGAGCCCTACATTTATTGAAGCACAAGTTTGGCACATTGCAGTTCATTTAGTTGTCGATATATACCGGGTTGCAGCGATAATGCAAAATTTAGCACCAAATGACACCTATAACCTTCAAACAGCCATATCTTTTGATGAGGTTGTCTGATTTTTGCCAACAACACCGCTTCGAAAAGAGTTAAAATCCCTACACTCAATGGAGACCAAGTGTTACCCAATATAGTTCATTTAGTGCTCGATATACATTGGGTTGCAGTGGTAATGAGGGATTTAGCTCCTATTGACACATAAACTGTAACAGCCATAACTTTTGATCTGGTTGTCCGATTTTTGCGCAAAACACCTTTTTGGAATGAGCTCGGAGCCCTCCATCCAATGGAGAACAAGTTTTACCCATTATAGTTTGTTTAGTGGTCAATATCTTGCGGGTTGGTAATAAGGTATTTAGCTTAAAATCATACCTAAACTTCAAACATCCGTAACTTTTGATCCGTTTGTCTGATTTTCGCCCAAGATACCTTTTCGGAATGAGATCGGAGCCCTATATCCAATGGAGAATATTTTTAACCCATTAAAGCTCCTTTAGAGGTCGAAATACATTGGGTTGTAGTGATAATGCGAGGTTTAACTTCAAATCACACATATATTTCAAAATGAAAGAATTTTTTATGCTGGTTGTAGTGAAAGTGAGAGATTTAGCTCCAAATGACACTCAAACTTTAAACAACAATAACTTTTGATCTGATTGTCTGATATTACCCCCACAACACCTTTTAAGAATGAGCTCAGAGCCCTACATTTATTGAAGCACAAGTTTTGCAAATTGCAGTTCATTTAGTTGTCGATATATAGCGGGTTGCAGCGCTAATGCAAAATTTAGCTCCAAATAACACCTATAACCTTCAAACAGCCATATCTTTTGATGAGGTTGTCTGATTTTTGCCAACAACACCGCTTCAAAAATAGTTCAGAGCCCTACACTCAATAGAGACCAAGCCTTACCCAATATAGTTCATTTAGTGCTCGATATACATTGGGTTGCAGTGGTAATGAGGGATTTAGCTCCTATTGACACATAAACTGTAACAGCCATAACTTTTGATCTGGTTGTCCGATTTTTGCGCAAAACACCTTTTTGGAATGAGCTCGGAGCCCTCCATCCAATGGAGAACAAGTTTTACCCATTCCAGTTTGTTTAGTGGTCAATATCTTGCTGGTTGGTAATAAAGTATTTAGCTCAAAATGAGACCTAAACTTCAAACATCCGTAACTTTTGATCCGTTTGTCTGATTTTCGCCCATAATACCTTTTCAGAATGAGATCGGAGCCCTATATCCAATGGAGTATAATTTTAACCCATTAAAGCTCATTTAGAGGTCGATATACATTGGGTTGTAGTGATAATACGAGGTTTAGCTTCAAATCCCACATAAATTTCAAAATGAAAGAATTTTTTATGCTGGTTGTAGTGAAAGTGAGAGATTTAGCTCCAAATGACACTCAAACTTTAAACAGCAATAACTTTTGATCCGATTGTCTGATTTTACCCCCACAACACCTTTTAGGAATGAGCTCGGAGCCCTATATTTATTGAGGCACAAGTTTTGCACATTGCAGTTCATTTAGTTGTCGATATATAGCGGGTTGCAGCGATAATGCAAAATTTAGCTCCAAATGACACCTATAACCTTCAAACAGCCATATCTTTTGATGAGTTTGTCTGATTTTTGCCAACAACACCGCTTCGAAAATAGTTCAGAGCCCTACACTCAATGGAGACCAAGCCTTACCCAATATAGTTCATTTAGTGCTCGATATACATTGGGTTGCAGTGGTAATGAGGGATTTAGCTCCTATTGACACATAAACTGTAACAGCCATAACTTTTAATCTGGTTGTCCGATTTTTGTGCAAAACACCTTTTTGGAATGAGCGCGGAGCCCTCCATCCAATGGAGAACAAGTTTTACCCATTCCAGTTTGTTTAGTGGTCAATATCTTGCGGGTTGGTAATAAGGTATTTAGCTCAAAATGAGACCTAAACTTCAAACATCCATAACTTTTGATCTGTTTGTCTGATTTTCGCCCACAATACCTTTTCGGAATGAGATCGGAGTCCTTTATCCAATGGAGAATAATTTTGACCCATTAAAGCTCGTTTAGAGGTCGATATACATTAGGTTGTAGTGATAATGCGAGGTTTATCTTTAAATCACACATAAATTTCAAATTGAAAGAATTTTTTTATGCGGGTTGTAGTGAAAGTGAGAGATTTAGCTCCAAATGACACTCAAACTTTAAACATCAATAACTTTTGATCCGATTTTCTGATTTTACCACCACAACACCTTTTAGGAATGAGCTCGGAGCGCTACATTTATTGAAGCACAAGTTTGCCACATTGCAGTTCATTTAGTTGTCGATATATACCGGGTTGCAGCGATAATGCAAAATTTAGCACCAAATGACACCTATAACCTTCAAACAGCCATATCTTTTGATGAGGTTGTCTGATTTTTGCCAACAACACCGCTTCGAAAAGAGTTAAAATCCCTACACTCAATGGAGACCAAGTGTTACCCAATATAGTTCATTTAGTGCTCGATATACATTGGGTTGCAGTGGTAATGAGGGATTTAGCTCCTATTGACACATAAACTGTAACAGCCATAACTTTTGATCTGGTTGTCCGATTTTTGCGCAAAACACCTTTTTGGAATGAGCTCGGAGCCCTCCATCCAATGGAGAACAAGTTTTACCCATTATAGTTTGTTTAGTGGTCAATATCTTGCGGGTTGGTAATAAGGTATTTAGCTTAAAATCATACCTAAACTTCAAACATCCGTAACTTTTGATCCGTTTGTCTGATTTTCGCCCAAGATACCTTTTCGGAATGAGATCGGAGCCCTATATCCAATGGAGAATATTTTTAACCCATTAAAGCTCCTTTAGAGGTCGAAATACATTGGGTTGTAGTGATAATGCGAGGTTTAACTTCAAATCACACATATATTTCAAAATGAAAGAATTTTTTATGCTGGTTGTAGTGAAAGTGAGAGATTTAGCTCCAAATGACACTCAAACTTTAAACAACAATAACTTTTGATCTGATTGTCTGATATTACCCCCACAACACCTTTTAAGAATGAGCTCAGAGCCCTACATTTATTGAAGCACAAGTTTTGCAAATTGCAGTTCATTTAGTTGTCGATATATAGCGGGTTGCAGCGCTAATGCAAAATTTAGCTCCAAATAACACCTATAACCTTCAAACAGCCATATCTTTTGATGAGGTTGTCTGATTTTTGCCAACAACACCGCTTCAAAAATAGTTCAGAGCCCTACACTCAATAGAGACCAAGCCTTACCCAATATAGTTCATTTAGTGCTCGATATACATTGGGTTGCAGTGGTAATGAGGGATTTAGCTCCTATTGACACATAAACTGTAACAGCCATAACTTTTGATCTGGTTGTCCGATTTTTGCGCAAAACACCTTTTTGGAATGAGCTCGGAGCCCTCCATCCAATGGAGAACAAGTTTTACCCATTCCAGTTTGTTTAGTGGTCAATATCTTGCTGGTTGGTAATAAAGTATTTAGCTCAAAATGAGACCTAAACTTCAAACATCCGTAACTTTTGATCCGTTTGTCTGATTTTCGCCCATAATACCTTTTCAGAATGAGATCGGAGCCCTATATCCAATGGAGTATAATTTTAACCCATTAAAGCTCATTTAGAGGTCGATATACATTGGGTTGTAGTGATAATACGAGGTTTAGCTTCAAATCCCACATAAATTTCAAAATGAAAGAATTTTTTATGCTGGTTGTAGTGAAAGTGAGAGATTTAGCTCCAAATGACACTCAAACTTTAAACAGCAATAACTTTTGATCCGATTGTCTGATTTTACCCCCACAACACCTTTTAGGAATGAGCTCGGAGCCCTATATTTATTGAGGCACAAGTTTTGCACATTGCAGTTCATTTAGTTGTCGATATATAGCGGGTTGCAGCGATAATGCAAAATTTAGCTCCAAATGACACCTATAACCTTCAAACAGCCATATCTTTTGATGAGTTTGTCTGATTTTTGCCAACAACACCGCTTCGAAAATAGTTCAGAGCCCTACACTCAATGGAGACCAAGCCTTACCCAATATAGTTCATTTAGTGCTCGATATACATTGGGTTGCAGTGGTAATGAGGGATTTAGCTCCTATTGACACATAAACTGTAACAGCCATAACTTTTAATCTGGTTGTCCGATTTTTGTGCAAAACACCTTTTTGGAATGAGCGCGGAGCCCTCCATCCAATGGAGAACAAGTTTTACCCATTCCAGTTTGTTTAGTGGTCAATATCTTGCGGGTTGGTAATAAGGTATTTAGCTCAAAATGAGACCTAAACTTCAAACATCCATAACTTTTGATCTGTTTGTCTGATTTTCGCCCACAATACCTTTTCGGAATGAGATCGGAGTCCTTTATCCAATGGAGAATAATTTTGACCCATTAAAGCTCGTTTAGAGGTCGATATACATTAGGTTGTAGTGATAATGCGAGGTTTATCTTTAAATCACACATAAATTTCAAATTGAAAGAATTTTTTTATGCGGGTTGTAGTGAAAGTGAGAGATTTAGCTCCAAATGACACTCAAACTTTAAACATCAATAACTTTTGATCCGATTTTCTGATTTTACCACCACAACACCTTTTAGGAATGAGCTCGGAGCCCTACATTTATTGAAGCACAAGTTTGCCACATTGCAGTTCATTTAGTTGTCGATATATACCGGGTTGCAGCGATAATGCAAAATTTAGCACCAAATGACACCTATAACCTTCAAACAGCCATATCTTTTGATGAGATTGTCTGATTTTTGCCAACAACACCGCTTCGAAAAGAGTTAAAATCCCTACACTCAATGGAGACCAAGTGTTACCCAATATAGTTCATTTAGTGCTCGATATACATTGGGTTGTAGTGGTAATGAGGGATTTAGCTCCTATTGACACATAAACTGTAACAGCCATAACTTTTGATCTGGTTGTCCGATTTTTGCGCAAAACACCTTTTTGGAATGAGCTCGGAGCCCTCCATCCAATGGAGAACAAGTTTTACCCATTATAGTTTGTTTAGTGGTCAATATCTTGCGGGTTGGTAATAAGGTATTTAGCTTAAAATCATACCTAAACTTCAAACATCCGTAACTTTTGATCCGTTTGTCTGATTTTCGCCCAAGATACCTTTTCGGAATGAGATCGGAGCCCTATATCCAATGGAGAATATTTTTAACCCATTAAAGCTCATTTAGAGGTCGAAATACATTGGGTTATAGTGATAATGCGAGGTTTAACTTCAAATCACACATAAATTTCAAAATGAAAGAATTTTTTATGCTGGTTGTAGTGAAAGTGAGAGATTTAGCTCCAAATGACACTCAAACTTTAAACAACAATAACTTTTGATCTGATTGTCTGATATTACCCCCACAACACCTTTTAAGAATGAGCTCGGAGCCCTACATTTATTGAAGCACAAGTTTTGCAAATTGCAGTTCATTTAGTTGTCGATATATAGCGGGTTGCAGCGCTAATGCAAAATTTAGCTCCAAATAACACCTATAACCTTCAAACAGCCATATCTTTTGATGAGGTCTGATTTTTGCCAACAACACCGCTTCGAAAATAGTTCAGAGCCCTACACTCAATAGAGACCAAGCCTTACCCAATATAGTTCATTTAGTGCTCGATATACATTGGGTTGCAGTGGTAATGAGGGATTTAGCTCCTATTGACACATAAACTGTAACAGCCATAACTTTTGATCTGGTTGTCCGATTTTTGCGCAAAACACCTTTTTGGAATGAGCTCGGAGCCCTCCATCCAATGGAGAACAAGTTTTACCCATTCCAGTTTGTTTAGTGGTCAATATCTTACTGGTTGGTAATAAAGTATTTAGCTCAAAATGAGACCTAAACTTCAAACATTCGTAACTTTTGATCCGTTTGTCTGATTTTCGCCCATAATACCTTTTCAGAATGAGATCGAAGCCCTATATCCAATGGAGTATAATTTTAACCCATTAAAGCTAATTTAGAGGTCGATATACATTGGGTTGTAGTGATAATACGAGGTTTAGCTTCAAATCCCACATAAATTTCAAAATGAAAGAATTTTTTATGCTGGTTGTAGTGAAAGTGAGAGATTTAGCTCCAAATGACACTCAAACTTTAAACAGCAATAACTTTTGATCCGATTGTCTGATTTTACCCCCACAACACCTTTTAGGAATGAGCTCGGAGCCCTATATTTATTGAGGCACAAGTTTTGCACATTGCAGTTCATTTAGTTGTCGATATATAGCGGGTTGCAGCGATAATGCAAAATTTAGCTCCAAATGACACCTATAACCTTCAAACAGCCATATCTTTTGATGAGTTTGTCTGATTTTTGCCAACAACACCGCTTCGAAAATAGTTCAGAGCCCTACACTCAATGGAGACCAAGCCTTACCCAATATAGTTCATTTAGTGCTCGATATACATTGGGTTGCAGTGGTAATGAGGGATTTAGCTCCTCTTGACACATAAACTGTAACAGCCATAACTTTTAATCTGGTTGTCCGATTTTTGTGCAAAACACCTTTTTGGAATGAGTGCGGAGCCCTCCATCCAATGGAGAACAAGTTTTACCCATTCCAGTTTGTTTAGTGGTCAATATCTTGCGGGTTGGTAATAAGGTATTTAGCTCAAAATGAGACCTAAACTTCAAACATCCGTAACTTTTGATCGGTTTGTCTGATTTTCGCCCATAATACCATTTCAGAATGAGATCGG
The DNA here is from genome assembly GCA_033032865.1 of Dactylorhiza incarnata. Classification (NCBI taxonomy): domain Eukaryota; kingdom Viridiplantae; phylum Streptophyta; class Magnoliopsida; order Asparagales; family Orchidaceae; genus Dactylorhiza; species Dactylorhiza incarnata. Next base: position 15,479 of record JAWHQI010002099.1, on the reverse strand, counting down.
AGCCCTATATCCAATGGAAAATAATTTTAACCCATTAAAGCTCGTTTAGAGGTCGATATACATTGGGTTGTAGTGATAATGCGAGGTTTAGCTTCAAATCACACATAAATTTCAAAATGAAAGAATTTTTTATGCTGGTTGTAGTGAAAGTGAGAGATTTAGCTCCAAATAATACTCAAACTTTAAACAGCAATAACTTTTGATCCGATTGTCTGATTTTACCCCCACAACACCTTTTAGGAATGAGCTCGGAGCCCTACATTTATTGAAGCACAAGTTTTGCACATTGCAGTTCATTTAGTTGTCGATATATAGCGGGTTGCAGCGATAATGCAAAATTTAGCTCTAAATGACACCTATAACCTTCAAACAGCCATATCTTTTGATGAGGTTGTCTGATTTTTGCCAACAACACCGCTTCGAAAATTGTTCAGAGCCCTACACTCAATGGAGACCAAGTCTTACCCAATATAGTTCATTTAGTGCTCGATATACATTGGGTTGCTGTGGTAATGAGGGATTTAGCTCCTATTAACACATAAACTGTAACAGCCATAACTTTTGATCTGGTTGTCCGATTTTTACGCAAAACACCTTTTTGGAATGAGCTCGGAGCCCTCCATCCAATGGAGAACAAGTTTTACCCAGTTTGTTTAGTGGTCAATATCTTGCGGGTTGGTAATAAGGTATTTAGCTCAAAATGAGACCTAAACTTCAAACATCCGTAACTTTTGATTCGTTTGTCTGATTTTCGCCCAAGATACCTTTTCGGAATGAGATCGGAGCCCTATATCCAATGGAGAATAATTTTAACCCATTAAAGCTAATTTAGAGGTCGATATACATTGGGTTGTAGTGATAATGCGAGGTTTAGCTTCAAATCACACATAAATTTCAAAATGAAAGAATTTTTTATGCTAGTTGTAGTGAAAGTGAGAGATTTAGCTCCAAATAACACTCAAACTTTAAACAGCAATAACTTTTGATCCGATTGTCTGATTTTACCTCCACAACACCTTTTAGGAATGAGCTTGGAGCCCTACATTTATTGAAGCACAAGTTTTGCACATTGCAGTTCATTTAGTTGTCGATATATAGTGGGTTGCAGCGATAATGCAAAATTTAGCTCCAAATAACAACTATAACCTTCCAACAGCCATATCTTTTGATGAGGTTGTCTGATTTTTGCCAACAACACGGCTTCGAAAATAGTTCAGATCCCTACACTCAATGGAGACCAAGTCTTACCCAATATAGTTCATTTAGTGCTCGATATACATTTGGTTGCAGTGGTAATGAGGGGCTTAGCTTATATTGACACATAAACTATAACAGCCATAACTTTTGATCTGGTTGTCCGATTTTTGCGCAAAACACCTTTTTGGAATGAGCTCGGAGCCCTCCATCCAATGGAGAATAGGTTTTACCCATTCCAGTTTGCTTAGTGGTCAATATCTTGCGGGTTGGTAATAAGGTATTTAGCTCAAAATGAGACCTAAACTTCAAACATCCATAACTTTTGATCTGTTTGTCTGATTTTCACCCACAATACCTTTTCGGAATGAGATCGGAGCGCTATATCCAATGGAGAATAATTTTAACCCATTAAAGCTCGTTTAGAGGTCTATATACACTGGGTTGTAGTGATAATGCCAGGTTTAGCTTCAAATCACACATAAATTTCAAAATGAAAGAATTTTTTATGCTGGTTGTAGTGAAAGTGAGAGATTTAGCTCCAAATGACACTCAAACTTTAAACAGCAATAACTTTTGATCCGATTGTCAGATTTTACCCCCACAACACCTTTTAAGAATGAGCTCGGAGCCCTATATTTATTGAAGCACAAGTTTTGCACATTGCAGTTCATTTAGTTGTCGATATATAGCGGGTTGCAGCGATAATGCAAAATTTAGCTCCAAATAACAACTATAACCTTCCAACAGCCATATCTTTTGATGAGGTTGTCTGATTTTTGCCAACAACACGGCTTCGAAAATAGTTCAGAGCCCTACACTCAATGGAGACCAAGTCTTACCCAATATAGTTCATTTAGTGCTCTATATACATTGGGTTGTAGTGGTAATGAGGGATTTAGCTCATATTGACACATAAACTATAACAGCCATAACATTTGTTCTGTTTGTCCAATTTTTGCGCAAAACACCTTTTTGGAATGAGCTCGGAGCCCTCCATCCAATTGAGAATAGGTTTTACCCATTCCAGTTTGCTTAGTGGTCAATATCTTGTGGGCTTTTAGGGTTTAGGGTTTAGGGTTTAGGGTTTAGGGTTTAGGGTTTTTAGGGTTTTAGGGTTTAGGGTTTAGGGTTTTTAGGGTTTAGGGTTTATCGAACAATAAATGAATTTGAATTGTTATATACTACTCTCCACTGGATATAGGCCTCCGAGCTCATTCTAAAAGGTATTGTGGGTAAAAATTGGGCAACTGGATCAAGAGTTCTGTCTGTTTGAAGTTTATGTGTCATTTGGAGCTAAATCCAACATTACCACTGCAACCCACTGTAGATTAACCGCTAAACGAACTAGAATGGGTAAAACTTGTTGTCCATTGGATGCAGGGCCCCGATCTCATTCTGATAAGGTGTTGTGGGCAAAAATCTGACAACCGGATCAAATTTATGGATGTTTTAAGTTTAGGTGTCAATTGGAGCAAAATCTCTCATGTCCACTGCAATCCACTATCCACCGACCTCTAAATGAACTCGATCGAGTAAATCCTATTCTCCATAGGATATATGGCTCTGAGCTCATTGCGAAAAGGTGTTTTGGGCAAAATTCGGACAACCGGATCAAAAGTTATAGCTGTTTGAAGTTTAGGTGCCAGTTGGAGCTAAATCCCACATTACCACTACAACTCAATGTATATCGACCACTAAATGAGCTAGATTGGGTAAAACTTGCTCTCCATTGAATGTATGGCTCGGAGCTCATTTTGAAGAGGTTTTGTGAGCAAAAATCAGACAACCTGATCAAAAGTTATGGCTGTTTCCAGTTTAGGTGTCATTTGGAGCTAAATTTCGCATTACCAGTGCAACCCGCTATATATCGACAACTAAATGAGCTGCAATGGGTAAAACATGTGCTTCAATGAATGCAGGGCTCCGAGCTCATTCCTAAAAGGTGTTGTGGGGGTAAAATCAGACAACCGGATCAAAGGTTATTGATGTTTAAAGTTTGAGTGTCATTTATAGCTAAATCTCTTACTTTCACTACAAACCGCATCTAAAATTCTTTCATTTTGAAATTTATGTGTCATTTGGAGCTAAATCTAGTATTACCAGTGCAACCCATTGTATATCGACCTCTAAACGAGCTTGAATGGGTTAAAATTGTTCTCCATTGGATTTTGGGCTCCGATCTCATTCCGAAAAGGTATTGTGGGCGAAAATCGGACAACCGGATCAAAAGTTACGGATATTTGAAGATAAGGTCTCCTTTCAAGCTAAATACCTTATTACCAACCCGCATAACCACTGGAACCCACTATATATCGAACAATAAATGAACTTGAATGGTTATATCCTACTCTCTACTGGATGTAGGCCTCCGAGCTGATTCTAAAAGGTATTATGGGCAAAAATTGGGCAACTGGATCAAAAGTTCTATCTGTTTGAAGTTTATGTGTCATTTGGAGCTAAATCTCACATTACCACTGCAACCCACTGTAGATTAACCGCTGAACGAACTAGAATGGGTAAAACTTGTTGTCCATTGGATGCAGGGCTCCGATCTCATTCCGAAAAGGTGTTGTGGGCAAAAATCTGACAAACCGGATCAAATTTATGGATGTTTTAAGTTTAGGTGTCAATTGGAGCAAAATCCCTCATTTCCACTGCAATCCACTATCCACCGACCTCTAAATGAACTCGATCGAGTAAACCCTATTCTCCATAGGATGTATGGCTCTGAGCTCATTGCGAAAAGGTGTTTTGGGCAAAATCCGGACAACCAGATCAAAAGTTATAGCTGTTTGAAGTTTAGATGCTAGTTGGAGCTAAATCCAACATTACCACTACAACTCAATGTATATTGACCACTAAATGAACTAGATTTTGTAAAACTTGCTCCATTGAATGTATGGCTCGGAGCTCATTTCGAAGAGGTTTTGTGAGAAAAAATCAGACAACCTGATTAAAAATTATGGCTGTTTCAAGTTTAGGTGTCATTTGGAGCTAAATTTCGCATTACCAGTGCAACCCGCTATATATCGACAACTAAATGAGCTTCAATGGGTAAAACTTGTGCTTCAATGAATGGAGGGCTCCGAGCTCATTCCTAAAAGGTGTTGTGGGGGTAAAATCAGACAATCGGATCAAATATTATATATGTTTAAAGTTTGAGTATCATTTGCAGCTAAATTTTTTACTTTCACTACAAACCGCATCTAAAATTCTTTCATTTTGAAATTTATGTGTCATTTGGAGCTAAATCTAGTATTACCAATACAACCCATTGTATATCGACCTCTAAACGATCTTGAATGAGTTAAAATTGTTCTCCATTGGATTTTGGGCTCCGATTTCATTCCGAAAAGGTATTGAGGGCGAAAATCGGACAACTGGATCAAATGTTACGGATATTTGAAGAATAGGTCTCCTTTCAAGCTAAATACCTTATTACCAACCCGCATAACCAATGGAACCCACTGTATATAGAACAATAAATGAACTTGAATGGTTATATCCTACTCTCCACTGGATATAGGCCTCCGAGCTCATTCTAAAAGGTATTGTGGGCAAAAATTGGGCAACTGTATTAAGAGTTCTGTCTATTTAAAGTTTGTGTCATTTGGAGCTAAATCCCACTTACCACTGCAACCCACTGTAGATTAACCACTAAACGAACTAGAATGGGTAAAACTTATTGTCCATTGAATGCAGGGCCCCGATCTCATTCTGAAAAGCTGTTGTGGGCAAAAATCTGACAACCGGATCAAATTTATGGATGTTTTAAGTTTAGGTGTCAATTGGAGCAAAATCTCTCATTTCCACCGCAATCCACTATCCACCGACCTCAAAATGAACTCGATCGAGTAAATCCTATACTCCATAGGATGTATGGCTCTGAGCTCATTGCGAAAAGGTGTTTTGGGCAAAATCCGGACAACCGGATCAAAAGTTATAGCTGTTTGAAGTTTAGGTGCCAGTTGGAGCTAAATCCCACATTACCACTACAACTCAATGTATATCGACCACTAAATGAACTAGATTGGGTAAAACTTGCTCTCCATTGAATGTATGGCTCGGAGCTCATTTTGAAGAGGTTTTGTGAGCAAAAATCAGACAACCTGATCAAAAGTTATGGCTGTTTCCAGTTTAGGTGTCATTTGGAGCTAAATTTCGCATTACCAGTGCAACCCGCTATATATCGACAACTAAATGAGCTGCAATGGGTAAAACATGTGCTTCAATGAATGCAGGGCTCCGAGCTCATTCCTAAAAGGTGTTGTGGGGGTAAAATCAGACAACCGGATCAAAGGTTATTGATGTTTAAAGTTTGAGTGTCATTTATAGCTAAATCTCTTACTTTCACTACAAACCGCATCTAAAATTCTTTCATTTTGAAATTTATGTGTCATTTGGAGCTAAATCTAGTATTACCAGTGCAACCCATTGTATATCGACCTCTAAACGAGCTTGAATGGGTTAAAATTGTTCTCCATTGGATTTTGGGCTCCGATCTCATTCCGAAAAGGTATTGTGGGCGAAAATCGGACAACCGGATCAAAAGTTACGGATATTTGAAGATAAGGTCTCCTTTCAAGCTAAATACCTTATTACCAACCCGCATAACCACTGGAACCCACTATATATCGAACAATAAATGAACTTGAATGGTTATATCCTACTCTCTAATGGATGTAGGCCTCCGAGCTCATTCTAAAAGGTATTGTGGGCAAAAATTGGGCAACTAGATCAAAAGTTCTGTCTGTTTGAAGTTTATGTGTCATTTGGAGCTAAATCTCACATTACCACTGCAACCCACTGTAGATTAACCGCTAAACGAACTAGAATGGGTAAAACTTGTTGTCCATTGGATGCAGGGCTCCGATCTAATTCCGAAAAGGTGTTGTGGGCAAAAATCTGACAAACCAGATCAAATTTATAGATGTTTTAAGTTTAGGTGTCAATTGGAGCAAAATCCCTCATTTCCACTGCAATCCACTATCCACCGACCTCTAAATGAACTCGATCGAGTAAATCCTATTCTCCATAGGATGTATGGCTCTGAGCTCATTGCAAAAAGGTGTTTTGGGCAAAATCCGGACAACCAGATCAAAAATTATAGCTGTTTGAAGTTTAAGTGCTAGTTGGAGCTAAATCCAACATTACCACTACAACTCAATGTATATTGACCAATAAATGAACTAGATTTGGTAAAACTTGCTCCATTGAATGTATGGCTCGGAGCTCATTTTGAAGAGGTTTTGTGAGAAAAAATCAGACAACCTGATCAAAAGTTATGGCTGTTTCAAGTTTAGGTGTCATTTGGAGCTAAATTTCGCATTACCAGTGCAACCCGCTATATATCGACAACTAAATGAGCTGGAATGGGAAAAACTTGTGCTTTAATGAATGTAGGGCTCCGAGCTCATTCCTAAAAGGTGTTGTGGGGGTAAAATCAGACAACCGGATCATATATTATAGATGTTTAAAGTTTGAGTTTCATTTGCAGCTAAATTTTTTACTTTCACTACAAACCGCATCTAAAATTCTTTCATTTCGAAATTTATGTGTCATTTGGAGCTAAATCTAGTATTACCAGTACAACAAATTGTATATCGACCTCTAAACGATCTTGAATGAGTTAAAATTGTTCTCCATTGGATTTTTGGCTCCGATTTCATTCCGAAAAGGTATTGAGGGCGAAAATCGGACAACCGAATCAAATGTTACGGATATTTGAAGAATAGGTCTCCTTTCAAGCTAAATATAGAGACCAAGTTCAGAGCCGTACACTCAATGGAGACCAAGTCTTACCCAATATAGTTCATTTAGTGCTCGATATACATTGGGTTGCAGTGGTAATGAGGGATTTAGCTCCTATTGACACATAAACTGTAACAGCCATAACTTTTGATCTGGTTGTCCGATTTTTGCGCAAAACACCTTTTTGGAATGAGCTCGGAGCCCTCCATCCAATGGAGAATAGGATTTACCCATTCCAGTTTGCTTAGTGGTCAATATCTTGCGGGTTGGTAATAAGGTATTTAGCTCAAAATGAGACCTAAACTTCAAACATCGGTAACCTTTGATTCGTTTGTCAGATTTTCCCCCACAATACCTTTTCGGAATGAGATCGGAGCCCTATAACCAATGGAAAATAATTTTAACCCATTAAAGCTCGTTTAGAGAACTATATACATTGGGTTGTAGTGATAATGCGAGGTTTAGCTTCAAATCACACATAAATTTCAAAATGAAAGAATTTTTTATGCTGGTTGTAGTGAAAGTGAGAGATTTAGCTCCAAATGACACTCAAACTTTAAACAGTAATAACTTTTGATCCGATTGTCTGATTTTACCCCCACAACACCTTTTAGGAATGAGCTCGGAGCCCTACATTTATTGAAGCACAAGTTTTGCACATTGCTGTTCATTTAGTTGTCGATATATAGCGGGTTGCAGCGATAATGCAAAATTTAGCTCCAAATGACACCTATAACCTTCAAACAGCCATATCTTTTGATGAGGTTGTCTGATTTTTGCCAACAACACCGCTTCGAAAATAATTCAGAGCCCTACACTCAATGGAGACCAAGTCTTACCCAATATAGTAAATTTAGTGCTCGATATACATTGGGTTGCAGTGGTAATGAGGGATTTATCTCTTATTGACACATAAACTGTAACAGCCATAACTTTTGATCTGGTTGTCCGATTTTTGCGCAAAACACCTTTTTGGAATGAGCTCGGAGCCCTCCATGCAATGGAGAACAAGTTTTACCCATTCCAGTTTGTTTAGTGGTCAATATCTTGCGGGTTGGTAATAAGGTATTTAGCTCAAAATGAGACCTAAACTTCAAACATTCATAACTTTTGATCCGTTTGTCTGATTTTCGCCCACAATACCTTTTCAGAATGAGATCGGAGTCCTTTATCCAATGGAGAATAATTTTGACCCGTTAAAGCTCGTTTAGAGGTCGATATACATTGGGTTGTAGTGATAATGCGAGGTTTATCTTCAAATCACACAGAAATTTCAAAATGAAAGAATTTTTTTATGCGGGTTGTAGTGAAAGTGAGAGATTTAACTCCAAATGACACTCAAACTTTAAACAACAATAACTTTTGATCCGATTATCTAATTTTACCATCACAACACCTTTTTGCAATGAGCTCGGAGCCCTACATTTATTGAAGCACAAGTTTTCCACATTGCAGTTCATTTAGTTGTCGATATATAGCGGGTTGCAGCGATAATGCAAAATTTAGCTCCAAATGACACCTATAACCTTCAAACCGCCATATCTTTTGATGAGGTTGTCTGATTTTTGCCAACAACACCGCTTCGAAAATAATTCAGAGCCCTACACTCAATGGAGACCAAGTCTTACCCAATATAGTAAATTTAGTGCTCGATATACATTGGGTTGCAGTGGTAATGAGGGATTTAGCTCTTATTGACACATAAACTGTAACAGCCATAACTTTTGATCTGGTTATGCGATTTTTGCGCAAAACACCTTTTTGGAATGAGCTCGGAGCCCTCCATGCAATAGAGAACAAGTTTTACCCATTCCAGTTTGTTTAGTGGTCAATATCTTGCGGGTTGGTAATAAGGTATTTAGCTCAAAATGAGACCTAAACTTCAAACATTCATAACCTTTGATCCGTTTGTCTGATTTTCGCCCACAATACCTTTTCGGAATGAGATCGGAGTCCTTTATCCAATGGAGAATAATTTTGACCCATTAAAGCTCGTTTAGAGGTCGATATACATTGGGTTGTAGTGATAATGCGAGGTTTATCTTCAAATCACACAGAAATTTCAAAATGAAAGAATTTGTTTATGCGGGTTGTAGTGAAAGTGAGAGATTTAGCTCCAAATGACACTCAAACTTTAAACAACAATAACTTTTGATCCGATTATCTGATTTTACCACCACAACACCTTTTTGCAATGAGCTCGGAGCCCTACATTTATTGAAGCACAAGTTTTCCACATTGCAGTTCATTTAGTTGTCGATATATAGCGGGTTGCAGCGATAATGCAAAATTTAGCTCCAAATGACACCTATAACCTTCAAACAGCCATATCTTTTGATGAGGTTGTCTGATTTTTCCCAACAACACCGCTTCGAAAATAGTTCAAAGCCCTACACTTAATGGAGACCAAGTCTTACCCAATATAGTTCATTTAGTGCTCGATATACATTTGGTTGCAGTGGTAATGAGAGATTTAGCTCCTATTGACACATAAACTGTAACAGTCATAACTTTTGATCTGGTTGTCTGATTTTTGCGCAAAACACCTTTTTGGAATGAGCTCGGAGCCCTCCATCCAATGGAGAACAAGTTTTACCCATTCCAGTTTGTTTAGTGGTCAATATCTTGTGGGTTGGTAATAAGGTATTTAGCTCAAAATGAGACCTAAACTTCAAACATCCGTAACTTTTGATCCGTTTGTCTGATTTTCGCCCACAATACCTTTTCGGAATGAGATCGGAGTCCTTTATCCTATAACCAATGGAGAATAATTTTAACCCATTAAAGCTCGTTTAGAGATCTATATACATTGGGTTGTAGTGATAATGCGAGGTTTAGCTTCAAATCACACATAAATTTCAAAATGAAATAATTTTTTATGCGGGTTGTAGTGAAAGTGAGAGATTTAGCTTCAAATGGCACTCAAACTTTAAACAGCAATAACTTCTGATCCGATTGTCTGATTTTACCCCCACAACACCTTTTAGGAATGAGCTCGGAGCCCTATATTTATTGAAGCACAAGTTTTGCACATTGCAGTTCATTTAGTTGTCGATATATAGCGCGTTGCAGCGATAATGCAAAATTTAGCTCCAAATGACACATATAACCTTCAAACAGCCATATCTTTTGATGAGGTTGTCTGATTTTTGCCAACAACACGGCTTCGAAAATAGTTCAGAGCCCTACACTCAATGGAGACCAAGTCTTACCCAATGTAGTTCATTTAGTGCTCGATATACATTGGGTTGCAGTGGTATTGAGGGATTTAGCTCCTATTGACACATAAACTGTAACAGCCATAACTTTTGATCTGGTTGTCCGATTTTTGCACAAAACACCTTTTTGGAATGAGCTCGGAGCCCTCCATCCAATGGAGAATAGGTTTTACCCATTCCAGTTTGTTTAGTGGTCAATATCTTGCGTGTTGGTAATAAGTTATTTAGCTCAAAATGAGACTTAAACTTCAAACATCCGTAACTTTTGATTCGTTTGTCTGATTTTCGCCCACAATACCTTTTCGGAATGAGATCGGAGCCTTATATCCAATGGAGAATAATTTTAACCCATTAAAGCTCGTTTAGAGATCTATATACATTGGGTTGTAGTGATAATGTGAGGTTTAGCTTCAAATCACACATAAATTTCAAAATGAAAGAATTTTTTATGCTGGTTGTAGTGAAAGTGAGAGATTTAGCTCCAAATGACACTCAAACTTTAAACAGCAATAACTTTTGATCCGATTATCTGATTTTACCCCCACAACACCTTTTAGAAATGAGCTCGGAGCACTACATTTATTGAAGCACAAGTTTTGCACATTGCAGTTCATTTAGTTGTCGATATATAGCGGGTTGCAGCGATAATGCAAAATTTAGCTCCAAATGACACCTATAACCTTCAAACAGCCATATCTTTTGATGAGGTTGTCTGATTTTTGCCAACAACGCGGCTTCGAAAATAGTTCAGAACACTCAATGGAGACCAAGTCTTACCCAATATAGTTCATTTAGTGCTCGATATACATTGGGTTGCAGTGGTAATGAGGGATTTAGCTCCTATTGACACATAAACTGTAACAGCCATAACATTTGATCTGGTTGTTCGATTTTTGCGCAAACCACCTTTTTGGAATGAGCTCGGAGCCCTCCATCCAATGGAGAATAGGTTTTACCCATTCCAGTTTGCTTAGTGGTCAATATCTTGCGGGTTGGAATTAAGGTATTTAGCTCAAAATGAGACCTAAACTTCAAACATCCGTAACTTTTGATTCGTTTGTCTGATTTTCGCCCACAATACCTTTTCAGAATGAGATCGGAGCCCTATATCCAATGGAGAATAATTTTAACCCATTAAAGCTCATTTAGAGATCTATATACACTGGGTTGTAGTGATAATGCGAGGTTTAGCTTCAAATCACACATAAATTTCAAAATGAAAGAATTTTTTATGCTGGTTGTAGTGAAAGTGAGAGATTTTGCTCCAAATGACACTCAAACTTTAAACAGCAATAACTTTTGATCTGATTGCCTGATTTTACCCCCACAACACCTTTTAAAAATGAGCTCGGAGCCCTACATTTATTGAAGCATAAGTTTTGCACACTGCAGTTCATTTAGTTGTCGATATATAGCGGGTTGCAGCGATAATGCAAAATTTAGCTCCAAATGACACCTATAACCTTCAAACAGCCATATCTTTTGATGAGGTTGTCTGATTTTTGCCAACAACACCGCTTCAAAAATAGTTTAGAGCCCTACACTCAATGGAGACCAAGTCTTACCCAATATAGTTCATTTAGTGCTCGATATACATTGGGTTGCAGTGGTAATGAGGGATTTAGCTCCTATTGACACATAAACTGTAACAGCCATAACTTTTGATCTGTTTGTCCGATTTTTGCGCAAAACACCTTTTTGGAATGAGCTCGGAGCCCTCCATCCAATGGAGAACAAGTTTTACCCATTCCAGTTTGTTTCGTGGTCAATATCTTGCGGGTTGGTAATAAGGTATTTAGCTCAAAATGAGACCTAAACTTCAAACATCCATAACTTTTGATCCGTTTGTCTGATTTTCGCCCACAATACCTTTTCGGAATGAGATCGGAGTCCTTTATCCAATGGAGAATAATTATGACCCATTAAAGCTGGTTTAGAGGTCGATATACATTGGGTTGTAGTGATAATGCGAGGTTTATCTTCAAATCACACATAAATTTCAAAATGAAAGAGTTTTTTTTATGCGGGTTGCAGTGAAAGTGAGAGATTTAGCTCCAAATGACACTCAAACTTTAAACAGCAATAACTCTTGATCCGATTGTCTGATTTTACCACCACAACACCTTTTAGGAATGAGCTCGGAGCCCTACATTTATTGAAGCATAAGTTTTGCACATTGCAGTTCATTTAGTTGTCGATATATACCGGGTTGCAACGATAATGCAAAATTTAGCTCCAAATGACACCTATAACATTCAAATAGCCATATCTTTTGATGAGGTTGTCTGATTTTTGCCAACAACACCGCTTCGAAAAGAGTTCAGAGCCCTACACTCAATGGAGACCAAGACTTACCCAATATAGCTCATTTAGTGCTCGATATACATTGGGTTGCAGTGGTAATGAGGGATTTAGCTCCTATTGACACATAAACTGTAACAGCCATAAATTTTGATCTGGTTGTCCGATTTTTGCGCAAAACACCTTTTTGGAATGAGCTCGGAGCTCTCCATCCAATGGAGAATAGGTTTTACCCATTCCAGTTTGCTTAGTGGTCAATATCTTGCGGATTGGTAATAAGGTATTCATCTCAAAATGAGACCTAAACTTCAAACATCCGTAACTTTTGATCTGTTTGTCTGATTTTCGCCCACAATACCTTTTCGGAATGAGATCGGAGCCCTATATCCAATGGAGAATTATTTTAACCCATTAAAGCTCGTTTAGAGGTCGATATACATTGGGTTGTAGTGATAATGCGAGGTTTAGCTTCAAATCACACATAAATTTCAAAATGAAAGAAATTTTTATGCTGGTTGTAGTGAAAGTGAGAGATTTAGCTCCAAATGACACTCAAACTTTAAACAGCAATAACTTTTGATCCGATTGTCTAATTTTACCTCACAACACCTTTTAGGAATGAGCTCGAAGCCCTACATTTATTGAAGCACAAGTTTTGCACATTGCAGTTCATTTAGTTATCGATATATAGCGGGTTCCGGCGATAATGCAAAATTTAGCTCCAAATGACACCTTTGACCTTCAAACAGCCATATCTTTTGATGAGGTTGTCTGATTTTTGCCAACAACACCGCATCGAAAAGAGTTCAGAGCCCTACACTTAATGGAGACCAAGTTTTACCCAATCTTGTTCATTTAGTGCTCGATATACATTGGGTTGCAGTGCTAATGAGGGATTTAGCTTAATATTGACACATAAACTGTAACATCCATCACTTTTGATCTGGTTTTCCGATTTTTGCGCAAAACACCTTTTTGGAAAGAGCTCGGAGCCCTCCATTCAATGGAGAACAAGTTTTACCCATTCCAGTTTGTTTAGTGGTCAATATCTTGCGGGTTGGTAATAAGGTATTTAGCTCAAAATGTGACCTAAACTTCAAACATCCGTAACTTTTGATCCGTTTGTCTCATTTTCGCCCCGATACCTTTTCGGAATGAGATCGGAGCCCTATATCCAATGGAGAATAATTTTAACCCATTAAAGCACGTTTAGAGGTCGATATATATTGGGATATAGTGATAATGCGAGGTTTAGCTTCAAATCACACATAAATTTCAAAATGAAAGAATTTTTGATGCCGGTTGTAGTGAAAGTGAGAGATTTAGCTCCAAATTACACTCAAACTTTAAACAACAATAACTTTTGATCCGATTGTCTAATTTTACCCCACAACACCTTTTAGGAATAAGCTCGGAGCCCTACATTTATTGAAGCACAAGTTTTGCACATTGCAGTTCATTTAGTTGTCGATATATAGCGGGTTCCAGCGATAATGCAAAATTTAGCTCCAAATGACACCTTTGACCTTCAAACAGCCATATCTTTTGATGAGGTTGTCTGATTTTTGCCAACAACACCGCTTCGAAAAGAGTTCAGAGCCCTACACTCAATGGAGACCAAGTTTTACCCAATCTTGTTCATTTAGTGCACGATATACATTGGGTTGCAGTGCTAATAAGGGATTTAGCTTTCTATTGACACATAAACTGTAACAGCCATAACTTTTGATCTGGTTTTCCGATTTTTGCGCAAAACATCTTTTTGGAAAGAGCTCGGAGCCCTCCATTCAATGGAGAACAAGTTTTACCCATTCCAGTTTGTTTAGTGGTCAATATCTTGCGGGTTGGTAATAAGGTATTTAGCTCAAAATGAGACCTAAACTTCAAACATCCGTAACTTTTGATCTGCTTGTCTGATTTTCGCCCACGATACCTTTTCGGAATGAGATCGAAGCCCTATATCCAATGGAGAATAATTTTAACCCATTAAAGCTCATTTAGAGGTCGATATACTTTGCGTTGTAGTGATAATGCGAGGTTTAGCTTCAAATCACACAAATTTCAAAATGAAAGAATTTTTGATGCGGGTTGTAGTGAAAGTGAGAGATTTAGCTCCAAATTACACTCAAACTTTAAACAGCAATAACTTTTGATTCGATTGTCTGATTTTACCCCACAACACCTTTTAGGAATGAGCTCGGAGCCCTACATTTATTGAAGCACAAGTTTTGCACATTGCAGTTCATTTAGTTGTCGATATATAGCGGGTTGCAGCGCTAATGCAAAATTTAGCTCCAAATGACACCTATAACCTTCAAACAACCATATCTTTTGATGAGGTTGTCTGATTTATACCAACAACACCGCTTCGAAAAGAGTTCAGAGCCCTACACTCAATGGAGACCAAGTTTTACCCAATCTTGTTCATTTAGTGCTCGATATACATTGGGTTGCAGTGCTAATGAGGGATTTAACTTTCTATTAACACATAAACTGTAACAGCCATAACTTTTGATCTGGTTTTCCGATTTTTGCGCAAAACACCTTTTTGGAAAGAGCTCGGAGCCCTCCATTCAATGGAGAACAAGTTTTACCCATTCCAGTTTGTTTAGTGGTCAATATCTTGCGGGTTGGTAATAAGGTATTTAGCTTGAAATGAGACCTAAACTTCAAACATCCGTAACTTTTGATCCGCTTGTCTGATTTTCGCCCACGATACCTTTTCGGAATGAGATCGAAGCCCTATATCCAATGGAGAATAATTTTAACCCATTAAAACTCATTTAGAGGTCGATATACTTTGGGTTGTAGTGATAATGCGAGGTTTAGCTTCAAATCACACATAAATTTTAAAATGAAAGAATTTTTGATGCGAGTTGTAGTGAAAGTGAGAGATTTAGCTCCAAATTACACTCAAACTTTAAACAGCAATAACTTTTGATTCGATTGTCTGATTTTACCCCACAACACCTTTTAGGAATGAGCTCGGAGCCCTATATTTATTGAAGCACA
>JAWHQI010002098.1:0-46095 GCA_033032865.1 Dactylorhiza incarnata | reverse complement strand
CCCCCCCCCCCCCCCCCCCCCCCCCCCCCCCCCCCCCCCCCCCCCCCCCCCCCCCCCCCCCCCCCCCCCCCCCCCCCCCCCCCCCCCCCCCCCCCCCCCCCCCCCCCCCAGAAAAGCAATAAAATGCCCCCCATGTCTTCATTTGAAATCAAGCAACAAACGAGAGAAGGGAGAGCTCTGAGGTTTTCCGACGAGAACTTAGCACTTTGCTCACTCCTTCGCTCTGAATTCGGTCCGTTCTCTCCCATGTCTGCTTCCTTCAAGATTGTAGAGGACGCGCCCGCAAGCACATGAGAAGACTACAGAGAACGCTCACGCGGACGCTTTTGAAGACTTATGTTTTCCCCTTTTCTTTCTCACAAGGCTTATAAACAGAGATGTGGCCTGTCACCATCATGGAATCTCAACTCTTGTAACTGCTAACGAAATAGTGGAATTAGGCCGTCACCGATCCGATCACGTGATATTTATCTTTTCGGGTTTTTGCACGTTAAAACGTCTTGTTGTCATTGTTGTTGATTCTCTTTTAACTATTTGTGCGCTTAGTTCACTCTCGAGCCAAGGCGATTTGATTCTCCGGTCCGGGAGAGCGCTAAGCGACACGCAGAAAATTATATATTGATGAACTTTAACAAACCACAACTACTTTTGAGACCAGTAAATATCATTCATAGCCTATAAATTATGAGATTACCGATTTCTTTTTGGAGTGAAAGGATTGTGTGATGCAAGTCTTTTTTTGTGCGTTTATCAAAAATACGGAGAAAAACAATAAAATTAGAAAAAACATGATTTAAAGGAAACATGATGATCAATAGCTAAAGATTCATATGAGAAAATAACATAAATAAACGTAATCATAGTTTGACTCAGTTCTATAATGATCTTTGATGACTTTAAATTTCGCATGACAACGACCGGCTCATTTAAGATTTTGTTTGGCGGGACAACAGGAAATGAAAATGAGACATAACATTTGAACTACGATGAAGAGGAGACGTCCTAGCGCGAAACTGTGCAGAAAATCACAACACCCACTAGACCGTTATGAAGCTTTGCTTTAGCATGTCTTGAAGAGGATCAGTTTCTTGAAGACACCAAGAGATGCTCCTTTCGCCCCACTTTGACTACCAAAGGTATCATATTGACAAATCTATCGAATCTTTTCTAGATAATTTTTTAATAAAGCATTATAAACTTTTTGTCTAAGAAGCAATAATTTAGATATAAATTTGAAGAAAATGTCCAGACAAATTAGAAAAACTATAAGTGGCATATAAGCAATACCTCCATATGGCTTGGTGGTGCATACACGAGTCTTTGAAATACATTTTTTGTGCTTTTAAATCATTATAAAATTTCTTAAAAATGATAATTTTAGATATAAATTTGAATAAAATGTCTAGACAAATAGGGAAACTATGAAGGCATATGATTCAAAACGCTTTCTTATTGGCTTGAGTACGTTAGACTAGTCTTCGAATAAGTATTTTTTTGTTGTTTAGGTCAAAATTAGACCAAACGGTGGGCCCCATGATGAGGATACAATTGGTGTGCAAATCCTTTTCTTGAACTCACCTACCATCCCACCTCTCTCATCCTTTTCGTGTGGGTTTGGTAGGCAGAAGAAGCTTCCTTTGTGGATCCTTGCTCAAGTATATCAACGAGATTGGAGTACGAAAGCATGTTTGGTTATGACTTGATTTTTTTTTGTTAAAAGAAGATTTTCTACTTTTCAATTATTATCATTGGATCCAATTAATGTATTAATAACCAACCCTTCACATCAAGTTATCATGAAGATAGAGGAACTCTGAAGCCAATTCCACATGCATGACTGTGGATGTGGATCCCACTGGCATCATTTCCAATTAGACAGCTTGAGAAAAAAACACTCGATTTGCACATAATTACGTTATCAACCCTCCTTCATACTCCATTTTTATGTACAAAAATGCACTTTCCAACTACATGCGGTTCAAAAGTTAGAAGCTTTACTAGTTACTATGGTCTTCGGATGGACGAACAAAAATGCACTTTTTATTTACTTTGGGCACACAAAAATTATATGTACCGCCATAGTTTTATAAGGCCAATTTCTATACACCATTTGCAATTTTCTTATGTGCAATTTCTGTGATCTGTATGGTTTTCTTATTTTATTTATTTTGTTTTCAAAGACATGCAGGCAAACCAATGTTGTCTAATCACCTGAGGTGGCTCGTCCGGACACACAATGCTAATGAACTGATATCGAGGAATAACGTACGCCACCTCTCTTCGGTAAATCAATCTGCAGTTATAAGCTTCCTTCGTCATCTTACTGAACTCTCATGAAGCTATAATTGTTCATGACATTTCCATACACGCGATTGCAGTCTTCCGAGGTTGCGTCAAATAGGAAATGAAAGACGTACAAGATGGCGAGATCAATGGACCGATCCCGATCATCATTTGAAACAGTGAACCAAAACTCATCAAGATTACACGTTCTTCGCATAGATCTCATGAAATCATCAATACTCGAACGCATTGAAGCACCTTGCGACCCCAATTTATAACTCATACCCCAACTTATAACGCATTTCATAATATCATTGTTATAAAAAATTTATCGTTAATTGGGATTTATATATAGTTATTCTTTTGGTCTATTGTGAAAGAAATTAACAATAATCAATCAAGCCTTCCATTGATGAATATTATTGTTGGATATATTTTAGCCATTAATTTATAAACTATATATAGAAGAAAATTATTGGCGTTGGAGCATAATTATCACCTATAAATATTCTTTTTTCTTCTGTTCGTTACTTCATAAGTATTTAATATTCTCATCACCTTTTTATTCCATTTCTTCTTTTTTATTCTATTTTGACTTCCCAGCGCTTACGTATGGCTTATTGGGGATTGTTTCATGTCTGAATTAGTAGTCTTACAACTTGTAATTGAATTAGTTTTCTTACAAGATTCCTTAATGAAAACTTGTACTTTTTTTTCTGTTAGTGGCTGAAATCAAGAAGAAATCAAAGTTGGATGAGATATATCGATGAACAGACTCATAGTCATCTCAAATGTTTGAGCTCATGGGTTTAGGGTCTAGCACATTAATTGTACTAACCCCCCAACGCATGGTCCATCTTAATGTAAAACAAACACTAAACACAGCACAGCACAACGAGAGAAAGAACAGGGAAGGAAAATATTTCTTCTGAATTGCTTGAAATTATGGAGATACACAGATATCACATACTTATACTAAAAGTGCTCGTTAAATCATGCAGGAAGACAAAGCAAATTACAACGGAATGAAACAACATTAAATCAGAGAATGGCAAGGGGCACTAGGGACCCATCGGATTCTGTAGCAGGAGGGTGAAGTGAATCTAGCGAGGTACATGAAAGGTCGTTCAGATTAATTGTTCAACACTCCCCCTTCATCTGGATGGCCTACGATCTTCATTGCCCCTTCGGAAATTAAGAAATTTATCTCGGTGGAGCGGCTTGGTTAGGGCATTCGCAAGTTGAGCTTCAGTCAAACAGTAATGGAGTTGGATGGCACCTTTTTCTACATGCTCGCGGATGAATTGGTATCAAAGTTCAATGTGTTTTCTTCGGTGGTGAAAATGGGATTTTTCGCCAGGGATATGGCCGAGATATTGTCGCAAAGAATTTTAGTTCCTCCATTCTTCTTATGCTCACTCCCATCTTCTTCCTAAACATCTCTCTTCAGCTTTTTAGGTCTTGGCCCAAGATGAAAGCGTCCGCATGTTTAAGCCATAGAGCTTCACATGTGGCTGCAGTTACGGCCATGTACTCAGCTTCGGGGGTCGAGAGGGCTATAGTGTGTTGCATTCGAGAGGACCGGGAAATTGGAATGCCCCCCCCCCCCCCCCCCCCCCCCTCGTGGGAAAAAATATATCCTCTCGTGCTCTTCCGGTATGTTGGGTATCCTCCCCAGTCTGAATCCGAGTAGCAGCATAGGGAGGAACCCTTATTGTGTTCATAGAGGATGCCAAACTCCAAAGTGCCCTTGAGATATCATGGATCTAAAATAAACCTGAAAATGATGTTAATTTCAAATTTAATATTAGGTCTAGAGTTAGTCAAATAAATTAAGGAGCCAACAAGCGATCTGAAGAGTTCACTGTGAGCTTTTTCTTCTCATTCATTCTTCTTTTCTAGACTTTCTCTTAGGCTCATTGGTGTAATTGTGGGATTACAACTCGCTAGAAGGAATTTCTATAAGAGGTTCTGGGCATATTGCTCTTGAGACATAAATATGAAGTTGTTGGTTTGGATTACCTGAAAGCCAAGGAAAAATCTCATTGGGCCCAAATCTGTCATGTTATACTGCAATTTGAGATTCTCTTTAAGCTCATGTATCAGGACTTGGGAGGTTCCTGAAATAATCAAATCATCGATGTATATGCATACAATTGCCGATCCAGAACATGCATTTTTTCGATAGAGAGAGGGCTCAACCGGATACCATGTATATCCTTGGCTGCATAGATATCGATCGATGTACCATTCCATGCCCGAGGGGCTTGCTTGAGCCCGTATATGGCTTTCTTTTGTTTGTACACCTTATTTTCTGCTCCCTGCACAGCGAAGCCCTGCGGTTGTTCTGTTGGACATGTGTGTCACATCCTTTGTTTGAGAATAACAAATCTCATATTGTATTTGATCTTGCTTGTCGTGTGTTTATAGTGTGCAGGAACTATATGTGCAATACTCCACAGGTAGAAAGCAGCTTGGAACCAACAAACTGAGCTTAAGCACTACCGCCAAACGCTAGTGGTTACCGCAGGCGCTAGCACTACGCCTGGCGCTAGCTCAAGTTCGTGCACAGCGCCACGCCGCCGACGATTTCGCAACCGCTCTACACGAACACTACCGCATGAGATAGCGACAAAGTCAATATATTGATGCGTTCTCTCTCATTTTGGTTAGAGCTTCCAGAGAGATTGTTTGTGTCACAAACTCTACTGTCGTTATGCTGCTGAAGATGGATATCCCACAAAAAGCTTAAGGAGAATTTTAGAGGAGGACTATGTCACGCTAGGCTAACTAAACCAGAAAACAGCTAGGCTAACTAAAATAAAATTTAAGAAACCTATTCACCCCCCCCCCCCCCCCCCCCCCCTCTAGGTGATTTAGATCATATACCTATATAATCTTTCAAGTGGTATCAGAGGGAGGTTTCGATCCTCCGACCTGTGGGTTATGGGCCCACCACGCTTCTGCTGCGCTTTACTGCTGCTAAATCATGTGCTTTACTACTGCTGGATGGTTCTTGTATAGATAGTTCTTCCATGGCCCTTTCACTTCCTGTCAAAACAGAAGAACTGGACCAACCCTTATAAATTAGGCTGGTCTCATCAAACACCATATGCATGGACTCTACAACAACATGAGTTCTCTTGTTATATACTCTATAGGCTCTACTATGTGAGCTATAGCCAACAAGAACCCCCAAGTAGCATTTTTCAGCAAACTTGGTTAATTGAGATTTTCCATTATTTAAAATATAGCAATTAGATCCAAAGATCCTAAAGTATAAAATTGTTGGTTGTTTGCCTTTCAGAATCTCATAGGAGGTAATTCCATGAAGTTTATTGATGGAAGCTCTATTGAGAACATAACATGCAGTATTGACTACTTTAGCCCAGAAATATTCTGGGAGTGAAGAGTCACCAAGCAATGTTCTCCCAGCTTCTATCAATATTCTATTCCTCCTCTCAGCCACACCATTTTGTTGTGGGGTCCTTAGGGAGGAAAACTCTTGGATGATACCTAATTCTTGACAGAACCTTGTCATGGATTCAGATTGAAACTCTGTGCCATGGTCAGACCTAGTTCTGACCACAGAACATTGCAAATCATTCTGAATGGCCTTGACATGTATTATAAATGTTGGTGCTTCCATGGTGATCTGGAAGTGGTCAAATATCTAGTCTCACTGCCAACGTGATATGAGCCTATAGGGTCGCACATAAAAGTGTTTGGAGAAATTGGAGAAAGAATTGAGTTGGTCTTACTCATATTGGATATGAGTAGAGGACAAATCTTATGATTGTTTGGAATTAAGTTGAGAATATCTCAACGGGAAATCGTTTTAAGCGTTTAAACGATTGGACTTATACTAGACAAATCCGGCTAAAGTGTTTAATCGAACTGTGTCAAATTCGGCTAATAGGTTTAGACGAATTCGGCTAAAGTGTTTAGACGATTTCGGTTAAGTCAAATTCGGCTAAATGGTTTAAACGAATATATATATATATAGGCGAATTACTATAGTCGATTCGTTTATAAGATATAGGCGAATTCGACTATAGTGTATAGTCGAACTGGATGATTTCGTTCGTCGACCGCTGAGACGGCAAAAGGGCTAGTGTAGCGCCTTCGTCGAACGCAGGCCGCTTCAAGTTCGTCGAACGCAGGCCTCTTGAGTTCGTCGAATGCAGGCTGCTTCGAGTTCGTTGAATGCAGGCCTCTTGAGTTTGTCGAAAGCAGGCTGCTTCGAGTTCGTCGAATGCAGGCCTCTTGAGTTCGTCGAATGCAGGCCACTTGAGTTCGTCGAACACTGGCTGCTTTGAGTTCGTCGAACGCAGATCCATTTGAGTTCGTCGAACACCATCTTCTGGTATATAACAGTTCACGATCTTAGGGTTACACATACGGTTACAGTAATTGCGGCCGAACCCTTTGTGTTTTTGAGAGAGCAGCGCCAGAATCATTCTGCTAGATCTTTTCTCCTCTTCCGCCAATCGCCGCCTCTTCCTGTAATCCGACCTAGCATTTCGTGGAAGACGTTGAGGACTCTTCTTCTCCGACCTAGTTCTTGTGCGACAAGAAGCTAGGGTTCTCCTTCTCTTGTGTGGACCTTTATAGAGGTGTGGACACGATTCTAAACTTATTCCTCTGACGAGCAGTCCACTGTTGACAGAGCAGATAGGAAGTGCAGAGCAAGGACTTGGAATAGGATTCCGAATCTTAGAAGACTTTTCTTGGAGCCTTTTGATTGAGTGTTGACTCAATTCCGTGAAGGTAATTTTATTGTTGCCTCCTCAATTTCTTGATTCATAGTTTTTAGCAAGATCCATATGTCTCTTTGGGTTGTTCTTGATATATTCCGCTGCGCACATATGATGTGTATACCTCTAAGGAAAACCCAACAGTGGTATCAGAGCTAGGTTTTCTGCTAATTCCATGTTTCGTAAATTATTCCCTTCGCAGTAACCGTCTGTCTCTATGATAGTTTGTGAAACTAAAGACTAGAGAGAGACGTGCTTGTCTACTGCAATGAGGGTGTTTGCTTTTGCTAGCATCCGGTACATGTAAATCCAAAGGTTTAGAAATGTTCTAAATATTCAGATTTAATCCATATCATCAAGTGTTGATGATTTTGTGCATCTGGAATGTATCCGGGTTATGCTTGGTCTGTTTGTGAAGATGTGTGCACATTGATTAAATGTTAATCATGATTAAATGTTAATCACTTATCTTAAAATCCTTTAACTAATATTAAGTATACGGATGCCTTCCGATGGATGACACTCCTCCTACCTCGATCGATGAAGTGTGGGCTTGCCAAGCAAGGTGCATTAATCTATCTTGGTAAGGGTGCGAGCGGATAATTGTGATATCCCACTGTCAACATCGGGTCCAACTTAACTAGGTGACCTCAAAGGTTGAGTGCTTAGAGGCATAGGGTTGGCATGCACCATATGATGGATGCGAATAAAGAGTTATATACCAACCATACAAGAGTTACATAGTGATGCAATTGGCAAGTGTTGCCTACCTAAATAACCACATCGTGAGAGAAACGCCAAAGCAGACTCATTGTGTTGGTGAAATACGGATCTTGTCCACTAAGAGAGTAGCTCTCATAAACTCTCCGAATCGATATTAAGGGTTATCGATTTGATTAAAATAGTGGGAGCTCTTTTAATAGAAGTCCTTTTTAAAGTAAAATGTATTTTAAAATATAGTACTGAAAATCTTTTGCAAATTTATTGTAGAATTTCCATGGCAAATACATCTCACTCCACGTTGTCCTTGAGAACTATCCATGAGAAGGACAAGCTCAATGGAACGAACTTCCTCGACTGGTATAGGAACCTGAGAATTGTTCGTAGGCAAGAGCGCAAGCTCTATGTCTTGGAAGGGGAAGCCCCTGCAGAGCCGACCGGGAATGCTCCGAGAGCAGATAAATATGCTTACAAGAAGTATCAGGATGATACCTTGGATGTGGAATGCCTCATTCTTGCTACCATGTCCTCTGAGCTTCAGAAGCAACATGAGAGCATGTGTGGCTATGAGATAATCGGGCACCTCAAGAAAATGTTCGAGGGGCAAGCCCGGCAAGAGAGGTTTGACATATCCAAGGCATTATTTCAATGCAAGATGGGAGCTCGAGACTCAGTAGGGACTCACGTACTCAAAATGATTGGGTATATAGAGAACCTTAAAAAACTGGGTTTTCCCTTGGGCCAAGAGTTGGCTACAGATCTGATCCTTCGAGTGGACTCACGTACAGGTCTTGTAATTTGTGATTTTAAATAAATTGTTAACATTACCCAAAATACACTTATGTGCACATCATTATCTTTCATAACACTTCTTCTCTTGAGTATTGGACTCTAATGCTTTATCTATACTACTCTCTAAATAACAAATGCACTATATAACCTAGCATGATCTCTACAATGTTTTGGTATCTCTTGAACTTAAAATTAAGTAACATTGTAGTATATTCTTTTTTTTATATGTTCATTTTCAAGCTTGGTATCTTTATGTAAAACTATGAGATTTCAAAAAGGTTAAAACATCTTTACATTTTGAACTTAAAACTCATATTTTTTTACTTATGCTTTTCATGCTTACAAAAAGATGTTTCTCATAATCTTCCGCTTGCTTACAACTCTTATCTTTTTATTTGAAATCTCTTATATATGTTATGCTTATGATCTTTATCATTATCTATATTACAAAAGCTCGATCATGCTTTATCATTTATATGAAATGCCTCCTAACTGCCCTCACCCTACCTTCTTTTGAGAATACCAAAAGGGGGAGATTAATTGAAGAAATATATATAGGAGAAATATAGAAGAATACGAGGAGACTAATTCATGTAATCAATCATTTAGGGGGGGGGTAAAACATAAATTGTATTTATGTAGGGGGAGCATTAAGATAGGGGGAGTATGCACATTCTCATGCTTATCAAATAATATAGTTGCACTAGTATCTCCCTTATCATATTCTATAATCACCTTTAATGATTTCTTGCTAAGAGGATTTGTTAATATCAAAAGGGGGAGATTGTTGGACATGTGTGTCACATCCCTTTATTTGAGAATAACAAATCCAAAATTGTATTTGATCTTGCTTATCGTGTATTTAGAGTGTGCAGGAACTATAGGTGCAATACTCCACGGGTAGAAAACAGATTGGAGATGACTCTCTAGAAAGTGTGCTAACGCTCGCGTTAGTTGTTAACACCCAGCGTTGACAAAAGGA
Source organism: Dactylorhiza incarnata (assembly GCA_033032865.1). Taxonomy (NCBI): domain Eukaryota; kingdom Viridiplantae; phylum Streptophyta; class Magnoliopsida; order Asparagales; family Orchidaceae; genus Dactylorhiza; species Dactylorhiza incarnata. The sequence goes on along the minus strand of JAWHQI010002098.1, from coordinate 36,561 downwards.
GGAATGTCGTCGAGTTGCGGTCGACGAACCTGTGTTCGACGAACTTGGAGTTTCGTTCGACGAAATTGCCTGCGCTCGACGAAATTGCGCTCAACAAGCTGCGTTCGACGAACTTGGAGTTCCGCTCGACGAACTTGCCTGCGCTCGACGAAATTGCGCTCGACAAGCTGCGTTCGATGAACTTGGAGTTCCGTTCGACAAAATGATCCTGCGCTCGACGAATTGATGTTAACTGTGCTCGACTTATTGCGTTCGACGAACTGAACTGCGCTTGACGAATTGAAGTTAACTGCGCTCGACTTATTGCGTTCGACGAACTGAACTGCGCTAGACAAATTGGAGCATTCGACGAACTGAACTGCGTTCGACGAATTGAAGTTAACTGCGCTCGACAATAACACGTCCGACGAAATGTGTTGCGTTCGACGAAATTGGTTTCTGCCATTATCCTGACGGTTGCGGTTGACGAAATGGGTTTCCGTTCGACGAAGGCGCGTTCGATGAAATTAGTTTCGTTCGACGAAATTTGGTTCTGTCACGCTCCCGAAGCTATACACGATCTCAGCAACTGCCGTACACGTTCTCTAATGCTGGCATTAACCTTAACGCCATGCGTTAGCTCCAGTGGTTTTTTAAAGACCTGATTTTGTTTTTTGCTGATTGCTGGGAGGATTATTGAAGCCTTTATTCCAGAAATCTGAGAGAGCTTCCAGAGAGAATACTTGTGCCAAAACTCCATTGTTTTTATGTTGCCGAAGATGGTTCTCCCACAAAAAGCTTAAGGAGAATTCTGGAGGAGGATTACGTCACGCTACATCTGAAGGACGATCGCTTCAACCTCGCTCATATTACAGCGATCCTTCATCTCCAACTTCAGAAGATCTCATAGGGAGTTTTTATTATTATCTTTACTTTCATTCCATATATTTTTTGTAACCGTTTAGAGAATTCGCCTTGTGTTGGCGACTAGGTCTGGGTAGGACTTAGGGGTAAATTCGCCTTATGTTGGCGACTAGGTCTAGGTGATTAGATCTAGGGGGTGCTCGAGGCCATATCCGGGGAAGGATGGCTAGAGCGGCTTGAGGCCATATACGGGGAAGGATAGGCTAAAGCCAACCGGTTTGTGGGGATACAAGTCGGTATAGAAAAGGAAAAATTGTTTTACTTTGTACGCCTCCGATTTCTAGCGATATTGAAATCAAATTTATGTAAACACCTTTTTTATATAATATAATCATGTCTCTTTTTGTGTTTACTTGATTTCGATCATTTGGTGTAAGTTATAAAATTGCAAATTACAATTGTTTCTTCCATTAAGTTAACTTGTTATTTCATTCTAATTTACTCTAAACAATTTAGTAAATCGTCTAAAAATTTATAAAAAAATTTATTCCCTTATTCACCCCCCCCCCCCCCCCGCTAAGGGCGCCAATCGATCCAACAAAGATAACCTTGTCAATCTCGCCGTACAAGAAAGCATTCTTTACGTCGGGTTGCCAAATCTTCCATCCTTGGCTAGCTGTCAATGCAATCACAACCCATACAGAAGTCATCTTATCTACCAGACTAAACGTCTTCATAGTCTTCTCCGTACTGTTGAGAGAACCCTCGAGCTATAAGGCGATTCTTGTATCGCTCGATACTCCCATAAGCTTTCTTATTCATCTTGTAGACCCACTTGCACGTCACAGGAGTAATGCCATCAGCCTTGGGCACAAGGTCCCAGGTTTCATTCTTTTTGAGGGTATCCATCTCATCATCCATGGCATCTTCCCACTCATTGATTCCAGTAGCATCTTCAAATCATGATGGATCTCGCTCATCCAAGGGACCAGCAAAGAAACATGAGACAAAGCTCGCCTAGTTTCCCCCTGTATACCGAGCTGGTGGAATAATAGTCCTCTTGGACATCCTCAGGGATTTACCCTGATCCACCTCTTCCACTGCAACTTCTGGACTAGCTATTCTCCCGGGCACACTTGGAGCATCGCTCCCCCTACTACCAGAACTTGAAGCGCTTGACCCAGAGCTATAAACACCTAGAGCACCTGGAGAAACAGGTAACACCACCAGAACTTCCCTTGCAGCTTCTTCTTGCCCACCATCAGACCTGCTTGTCTGTAGCTCCACAGATGAGCTACCCTAATATGACATTAGCTCGTCGAATACCACATCCCTTGAGACCACAGCTTTCCGTGTCTCTGGATCCATGCATCTCCACCCTTTCTTCTGGTCATCATAACCGACGAAGACTAGCTTCCCTGCTTTCGCATCTAGCTTCGTTCGAAGGGCATCAGGAACATGCACATAGTAGGTAGATCCGAACACTCAAAAGTGTTCCACAGAAGGCTTCTCCTTAAACATTAGCACATGTGGAGTCTTCATGTTGATCGGACAAAGGGGCATCTTGTTGATGATAGAAGCTGCACAAGACATAACCTTCGCCCAAAAGGACTTAGGAATATTCTTGGCATGAAGCCAGCACTTCACGGTCTCCGTCAAGTGACGAATCTTCTGCTCAGCAACCCCATTCTATTGTGGAGTATGAGCACAAGTAAGCTCAATCTGGATGCCAAGCTTCCTTCAAAAGTTGAAGAAAGCACTAGAGGTGAACTCCCCTCCATTGTCCGTTCTCAACTTCTTGATCCGCAGGTTAAGCCGACCCTCCAATAGCTCCTTGAACTCCACAAACTTTCTGAATGCTTCTGACTTCTCCTTCAGAAAGTATACCCATGTATACCTAGTGAAATCATCAACCAAGATCAGCATATACCTGCTACCCCCAAGACTAGCATTCTCGGTTGGTCCACATAGATCACCATGGATGCACTCCAATGATACTCTACATCTGCTTTATGACTTGTCAAATGGAAGACGATGAGATTTTCCATATTGACATCCAGCATAAACATGACCATCTCCCATGGATTTAAGACTAGGAAGGCCTCTCACCAGACCTCTCGTCGCCATAGCCTTCAGCTTATCCATTCTGACATGCCCAAGTCTTTCATGCCAGATAGCAGCGCTATCATTTGTCCGCATCATATCAACATAGGAACTTGTTGACAAAACAATAAGTCCTTCACCATTTTTCCAACATGAGTGACATCGTCCTTCACTGTTGATACGTTCCGAAGGAACTTCACTTCTGTTGGCCCGAACAGAACGTGATAACCAACATCTACAGCATTAGTCACCGAGAAGTGGTTTTTCTTCATTCCCGACACATGATAGACACTCCTCAACGTGAGTGGACCTTTATCACTACCCAAAGAAACTACACCCTCCTTCTCAACTGCATGTATAGTATCGTCAGTAGTAATCATAACATCATTACCTGAGTATGCCTGCAACGAAGAGAACTTCGACTCGTCTTCGGTTAGTTGATGACCACAACCTGAGTCAACTATCCAATCATCCTGATAGTTGATGGACGCCATAGCCCGAACACACGTGCCTGTCATGAAAGCTCCATCACCCCATCTATTATCTGCATTGGAACCAGCCTCCTCATTTTCTGCAGCATGCCCCGGCTGAAGATTGACTTTGCAGTCTCTCTTGAAATGACCAAGCTTGTTGTACCTAAAGCATCTAGGTCCTTCCTTCTTCTTCCTATCACGCATTGGAGCATAACTCTTCTCCTGCTGATATGAAGTAGATGGACCATCATATCCAGATGTCTTCTTCTTCTTTTCCTAACGCTTCTTCTTCCCTGAATATAGAACCTCACTTTCTCCCCTAGAGACTGACATCCCCGCCATTTGCTTAGCCAAACTCTCTTGCCAAGCAAGCAAGTTCTCCAGCTCCAGCAACGAAGGCTGATTGGCCCAGCCTTGAACAGAAGTAACAAAGGCCACATACTCCCTCTGCAAGCCGTAGATTATGTGCCACTTCAGCTTTGCTTCTGAGATAGGCTCATCCGGGTCCAATGCCAATATCTCTGTGCATAGATTCTTCATCTTCAAGAAGAACATTGAAATGGACAAGTCTCCTTGAGTGGCTTTCGCCAACTCATTCTCCAAGAACTATAGTCGAGCTACATTCTTCTTATTGAACAAGCCATCCAAGGCTGTCCAAATCTCCGCAGCTGGTCGACATCCAATGATGTGATCAAACAATTCTGATGAGATAGCCCGCTTGAGAGTAAACTCCGCCTTAGCAATAGTTCTCCTCCAAGCTCTCACCAGATGAGCATTTTCACTAGCAGCAACCACTTCTTGAGTTTCTTCTCCACCAGCAACCTTCCAGAGGTCCTCACCCCCAAAAGATAGCTCTCCATGCAAGACATCCACTTCTTAAAGTTAGTACGCATTAGGAGCTCAATACCAAGACCTCTTGCTATTCCTCCTTCCATTGATATGCCACTGATAACTGTGCTACCAGAAATCCAAGCAAGATAATTGTGGCTGAATCACTGCTCAAACCTCTGTCCATCTGATACCATATTAAAATTTCTGAATAAGCGGAAAACGAAAACCAGGTCGCAGGAACACTCTCAACCATACCAAGCACCAGAAATCAGAAACAATGAAGGAACAAGAGAAATCTTGAATCAACTATCTTTTGTACATTTCGAGGTATACATGGCGAGACATGATTTACCAGTACACCAGGTAAGGAGAAGAAGCAAATAAAAAGAACCTGGCGGTTACAACATGAACCCGCTAAGACGCCCGACTAACAAAGATTGTCCACGCAAACCGCCAAGTCGCCAAGCTGACCGCGTGACTAACCGCGAGATCACCAACCCGCAACTCAACACGCGGACTACCCATTATTCCAATGCTCACTCTGTTCGCCCAAGCTAGGCCTCCTGAATGCAGTCACTTGGCCGCTCCTAACCGCGAACAAACTGCTGAAGAACTGAACAGAAAATATTCCGGCAAAGGCAAACCGCCTAACCGCCCGAACTGATCTTTATTGAAAGCCGCCAAAGAGAAAACTACCTTGTCGCTAACCGCGACCTCCTACTGCTGACTGCTACCGACTTATCCATCACGGTCTCCTCTGATCAGATAAGAACCGCAAGAAAGTTCGCACAACCTGCGAACATAGTAAAGGCAATCTCAAACCGCGCAAACAGAAAATTCTATCCGCACCAATCTTGCGAGCTCTCACTTACTATTCATGTTATTTCTGACGAGCCAGGGGGTCCTATTTATAGTAGTGGTGAGGAGTGTGGTCACCGCCTACGCGATATGATAACCGCCCATATAGGTAGCGGGTAGAAGACAACTCGCGCAGCTTGCTGAGAACCCTGCCGAACAGCTCGCTGACTAATAACAAGCCGCGCAGACTACTTCGCAACTTCCAGCAAAACCAGCAGACACCTGCCAGCCCGCGAGCAAATAACCGGCCAGAGAACAAACACTAGATGTAACCGTGAATGCTAACCGCCCCGGTTACAAACGGAGCTGACCCCAGGTGGTTTTGAGAACCAAGTCCACCTACCACTGACTAACCGCCAGTTCATAGCCGAAAGAAATCTTGTGCGGTCTCCATATAAGACTGCCTGACCTCCATGGTTTTGCCAGACCTCCCGGTCTAATGCTCAGACTGCCCGACCTACCACTTACACTTCAAAAATTCAACAGAAAGTCCGTCTCCGAACTTCCAATAGTAAGAAAAGTATGAAAAGAAAATCATATAAAACATAAGTTGTACCTCAAAGGAACAGCTCGGGGAACTCCTCACGCATGGTTTGCTCGCCGCTCCCATGTAATCTCCTCACGACCACAGTTGTTCCAGCGGACTTTGACCATCAGCTGCTTGACATCAGTGTCTTCGATGCAAATAGGCATGACCATTGCCTTCAGCCCATCATCGACCGACACTTGATTCGCCACTATCCCTGGCCAGACTCTGGCACAGCTTTCCTCATCACAGAGATATGAAACACATCGTGCAAACCGCTCAACTCCTTCGAAAGAGCGAGCCAGATAGGCCAACTTCACCAACACTGCTCTAGTATCTCAAATGGGCCAAGGTATCACAGACTCAGCTTTTTCAAGCGTCGAATCCTTGACACTCCCTTAAAGGCTTGATCTTGAGATACACCCAGTCGTCCCATGGCGAACTCAACATTTTTGTGTTTGGCATTGTAGTATTTGCCTGCCTATCTTGCGCCACCAACATATCGCTCCCGGATTGTTCAGATAGTCAAATTCGCATCTTCTACTTCCTTCCTCTTAAACAGCTTCGTCTCACCCGTCTCTGCCCAAGCCAAGGGAGTATGACAAGCTATACTATAGAGGGGCCTCGAAGGGCGCCATCTTTATACTTGCTTGATAGCTGTTATTGTAAGCGAATTCGATCATGAACAAGTGATCTTCCCACTTTTACCAAAGTCTAGGACGTCTGCATGTCCTCCAATGTCCTGTTAGTATATTCAGTCTGTTTCATCTGTTTGAGGGTGGAAGGTAGTACTAAACTTCAATTTTGTACCCAACAACTGGTGGATTAGCCTCCAATCTTTCGAAGTAAAGCGCCCATCTCGGTCACTTACGATGCTACGGGGCACACCGTGCAATCATACAATGCTATCAACGTATAGCTTTTGCTAATCGTTCCACTAAATCATCCCGGTAGTTCGGAATAAAGTGGGCTACCTTCGTCAAGCGATCCACGATCACCCAAATAACATCATTCCCCACCCTGCGATCTCAACAAACTGTGCATGAAATCCGTTGTAATGTCATCAAATTTCCATTCTGGAACTGGCAACGACTTCGTGAACCACCGGGTTTCTGACATTCGGCCTTCACAAGTGCGCAAGTTTTTACACTTTGCCACGTTAAAGGGTGATTTCCTTCTTCAAACTGGCCACCAAATAGCCTTTTTATATCTTGGTACATTTTTGTGCTCCCTGGGTGAACTGAGTACTTTGTAAAAATGTCTCGTACATTAATTCCTCCTGGAATTTGCCCACATTTGGGACGCCACAACCGACCATCTTTCCACATAAGACCGTCGTCCAACACAACTCTGCAGCAGGCCATCCCCAGTCTCCGCCAAGTAGCGCTGCATGCTCGAATCAAGTTCCAGGGCTTGTCGTATCCTGTCTGAGAGGCCGTATTGCACCTCCGTCCAGTTCAAGCATGCACTCGTACTAGAACTCCTCTCCACACAGGAGATCTCTAAGGCTCCAAGTCACTGATCAGACGTGAATCATATATCTGAATCCAGTTGGCCTGTGTAGAAGCTCTTCGGCTCAAAGCATCTGCGACAACATTTCCCTTCCCGAGAGCGTAGTGGATCGTGAAAGTATAGTCCCCCAGGAACTCCATCCACCTTTGATGTCGCATATTCAGCTCTTTATGATCTATTAGGTACTTCAGACTCTTATGGTCCGTGAAGATGTCGATCTTCACGCCATATAAATAATGTCGCCACAGTTTAAGAGCGAATATCACGATCGCTAGATCCAAATCATGGACCGGATAATTCCTCTCATGTACTTTCAGTTGGTGAGAGCCATAAGCAATAACCTGACCATTCTAAAGAAGAATGCAGTCTAATCTGCTCCCTGACGCATCACTGTAGATTTCAAAGCCTTCCGTACCACATGGAGAACATTGAATTGGCGTCGTGGTCAGACGACTCTTCAGCTCTTCAAAAGCTTGTGCGCACGCTGGTGACCAAACGAACTTCTGATCTTTCCTAGTCAATGTCGTGAGAGGCAGAGCTATCCTTGAGAAGTTCTCTACGAAGCGCCTGTAATAGCAGGCAAGTCCTAGGAAACTCCGGTCTTCCGCCATTGTAGTCAACACAGGCCACTCCCGTATTGCAACTATCTTTGTCGGATCCAATGCAATGCCCTCTCCACTGACCACGTGACCTAGGAATGCCATAGAGGACAACCAAAACTCACACTTTGAGAACTTGGCAGACATCTGACATCGCCTCAGGGTATCCAATACAATGCGCAAGTGAATCGCATGTTCTTCTTCCGACTGAGAGTATACTAGAATATCGTCTATGAAGACAATAACAAATCGGTCTAGACACTCTTGAAACGTTCGATTCATCAGATCCATAAATACTGATGGCACATTCATCAAGCCAAACGACATAACTATGAACTCAAAGTGCCCGTAACAGGTACTAAATGTCGTCTTGGTATGTCACATTCCTGAATCTGCAACTGGTAGTAGCCAGACTTCAAATCCGTCTTTGAGTACATAGTAGATCCAACTAGCTGGTCGAACAAGTCATCGATTTGCGGAATCGGATACTTATTCTTTTATTCTTTTCTGTCAGCTTGTTCAGTTCGCGGTAGTCTATGCACAGACGCAAGCTTTTGTCCTTCTTTACAAAGAGGGACCCGGTGCACTCTAATGGGATGAGCTTGGACGTATATACCCTTGCTCTAGCAATTCATGCAATTGAACTTTCAATTCTGACATCTCTTTTGGCGCAATTCAGTACGATGAGCGTGCCACAGGTTTGGCACCTAGCAACAGCTCAATAGCGAAGTCAATCTTTCGCTGAGGTGGAGCTCCTGGAAGATCTTTTGGGAAAATATCTTGAAAGTGCACAATTAACCTCACTAGAATTCTCTAGAGGGGGGTGAATAGAGATTTAAAAATACTTTGTGCAATTATATATATATATATATATATATATATATATGTAATAATCACAAATTTAAGCTTCCCACACACCAACAAGAATTAAGCAAGTAAAGAAGGAAATAACAAGAAGAAAATCATAGCACAACACAAAGAAATATAGTGGTTCCCCAAACTTTGGGTAGTCCACTCTTCTACCCCCTTGGTAGGAATTCACTATCTTGCACTGAGTCATTTGATAAGGAGACTCCTAGAGCCAAAGCCTGAGTCTTTTGATAAGGAGACTCTTAGAAACCAGTCTGAGTCTTTTGATAAGGAGACTCTTAGAACCAGTACAACTGAATTTTTTTGAAGAGAGATTCTAAAAACTCTTTTACACAGTTTAAAAGTGAAATGAAGATAAGGAGAAGAAGTAGAAGAAGTAATTTAAACAAGAAGGAATCTTCTTCCTAGCAAGAATATTAGAAGCACAAGAATAGTGAATGTAATCTCTCTTCTATAGTGAGAAGGAGATTGTAAGTTTTCTCTCTTTTGTGAGAGCTTTCAGAATTTGCAGCAGAATGGCCTCGGGAGGAGAAGATGAAGGCTTTTTCTTTGTTACAGCACTATCTCTTTTCTCAGCTTTCTCACTCTTCACTTGGGAGCTCTTCCTCTTTTTCAAATGTATATGGTGGATCACTGGTGTACATTCTCTGCCGACCTCCTCCTTATTTATAGCTCTTTTAAAAAGATGTTGCTAAAGGGGAATAATCAATCAGCAATTAGAGAGAAAAAGTTTTCATAATAATTAAATCTGTAGAAGGAAAGAATTCATTTTGATTTCAAATAATATCCATAATAATCTTAATAAAATTAGCCAAGAATCAAATAGAAGGAAGGACTGATTCAGAACGGCTATAAAGAATAATATCATTCCATAAAAATCAGATCTGCAGAAAGAAGGAAAGAGATCTGGCGTGTTTTTGAATTTCTTATAATAATCGACGTGCCTCGATTACTATTCGACGTAACGTCGATTTCATCCCTGGCTGGACGTCGAGAGGAGAATGAGGAAGGTGTGTCGACTGAGGTGCGTCGACTTTATTAAATGCGTCGACTAGAAGTCAGAGGTACATCGATAAAGATTACGTCGAATTCTTCTTAGAGTCACTTCGACTCATTCTGAGAGAACGTTGACTACATTTCGACGTTGCGTCGAATACTATTCGACGCATATTTACTTAGCCTAATTTTTCATTCTTAGAATTATATTCTACTCAATTCTAGGGGTTAAGATAAATCTTTTCCCCAACAATCTCCCCCTATTTGTCTTAACCCTATTTAGAGAGAAATTGTATCAGCTTTTAATCAACACAACAAAGCATTTATATAGAGAAGAAATATGCTAAGTAATTTGAAGAAAAGAGGAAATCATATAAACAGACTTCATATAGATTGTATCAGTATTTATATAGAGCAAGAAATATGCTAACTAATCAGAAGAAGAGAGAAATCATATAACAGACTTCATATAGATTGTAATCAGAAGAAGAGAGAAATCATATAAACAGACTTCATATAGATTGTATCAGTATTGTTCAACACATCATTCAGGAGGGGTAGAAGGAGTTTTTCTTTCCCTAGTGAATACTACTATTTTTGGAGAGGTGGGTTGCTCCTTCTCAGTAGCAGGTAGTTCACTCAGCTCCCCCTGAGTCACAGCAGGTTGCTCCCCCTGGGATGGAACTTCCTTTGAGCCTTCTACTTCTTCTTCAGTTTCCTTTTCAGGTATAACAGCATTTGGCTCCCCCCTGAGCTTCAGCTCCCTCTTCAGCTTCATTCTCTGCTCTACTTGCCTCCCCTTGCAATTGATCCATTTGTTGTGCAGCTTCTCTTGTTATAATCAGTACATCTGAATGAGGGGTTTTGTGAGAGGGAGTTTTGTGGCTGGAGAGCTGCTCTTCATCTAACTTCTCCCCCTTCTTGACCTTCTTAGCTAAGGAGGTTAAGAAAGACTTGGTGATCCTAGATGAAGAGATAGAGGATTTAGGCTTTTCACAGAGGCATTGACCCCATCTATTTGGGTTTGCATGTGTATGATGGAGGAGTTGGAGAGCAGTGTCCATCCAGCATGTCCTGAAATTTTTGGGTTGCTGACTGGATACATTGGGTGATGAGGTGTTCAGTGGATGGAGATGGATCATGTTGTGTTGGAGGAGGAGGAGGAGTCAATGGAGGAGGAGGTGTTGTATGTGATGAAGGTGGAGAGGGGACTGTATCATTTTGATGAGGTGTATTGGATGGAGGAGGTGGAGGAATAGAGGAGGGTTGAGCAGGTGATTGAGTTGGTATTTGTGAAGGTGTGGATGATGGTGGTACAGAAGAGATGTCTGTATGAGGAGGAGGAGGGGGTGAAGATGGATGAGCAGGAGAGTTAGGAGGAGATGGAGTCCTATCAGGAATGGCACCAGGCTTGGGGATTTGCCTGGTCCATTTTGAGAAGAGAGCAATGGACATTCTTTTGCCAGGAGGGATGAGAATTCCTTTTGACTTGCATAGGTCAGGGAAGGAGTGGAATAGGACTTGACTCATAATCCTCATCTAGGCATTCTCTTTGTGAGAATATTTGTAGCCTATCATTTTGAGTAAGCAGCTTCCCCAGTCTATTTTCTTCTTCAGCACTAGGGCCCCCATGAGATTCAGTTGCTGCCTGGGCACTGCATCATGGGCAGAGATCTTACATAGTAGTACCTTTCCTACTATGTCTGCCAGTAGCCTATACTCATCAGAGAAATCTATTTTCTTCAGATGGATTGGTCTATCTTTTGAGAACTTCATTGTGATTAGTAAGTTCTTGATTTCATCAGGGGTGAGTTCCACAGGTTCATCACCTGATAAGGGAATGGTAAAGGAGATTTATTTATTTACTCTTTTTAGAAAATAACTTGCTTTCTCTATTTGATTTGAACAAAGCTAATATTGGAATGTACCTGATGAAAGACCAAAGGTGTTCCTAATGTGTTCAGCAGAGATTGAGACAGGTGTCTCATATATTGTTCCAGTGATTTCTCCTTGTTCAGATATCTGAACATGAGCCATTAGCTCTGTGAGTTCTGTCTCCAGGAGCTTGCATCTTGTGTAGATGAGCTTATCTAGGCCAGCTTTAGTGAAGAGAGCTATGATGCTCTTATAATTTTCGGCGGCGGCCTGGAAGGATTCGAGGTCAATGTCGAAACCAGAGTTTATCTTAGGAGCCATTTTAGGTCAGTGAGAGAGAGGAAGAGATGGCTGGACTGAGAGGTAAGAAGGATGAAAGATGCAGAGTGCGAGAGGATTTCTAACTGAAGAGTCTATTTAAGTCAGGTGAAACGTCGAAACGAGACACAATTCGAGGCTTATTCGGTATTACAGTAGATGTGATCGAAGTCGACGCATGCGTCGATTTTATTTATAATTATTGGTTATCGACGGTGCGTCGATTAATAAGTCTACGTGACTTTCATTTTGCCTGAGACTTTTTGGTTTCTCTTGAGAGATTATTTCTTCCTGCTCCTAATGTTTTCTAAGTCAGTCTTGGACTAATTTTAATAAACAATTAGATTGATTGTGCCAACATTGTTTGTCAATGTGGACAGTTTTATTGCAGATATAACATCTGACTATCTTTAGATTATGGGAATTTGAGTTTAGAGAGGGATAGTGGTGTTGATTAGGATAGAAATTTTGATTAGGATAGAGATTTTGGTTAGGATAGAAGTTTTGATCAGGATAGAAATTATGATCAGGATAGAAATTTTGGTTAGGATAGAAGTTTTGATTAGGATACCAATTATGATCAGGATGAATGGGTCCTGAATGGGGTTTAAGATGGAAAATTTTTGGAGAATAGACATGTCCTGTAGTTATGTTGCTCTGAGTTTTTATGCGTCGATATCTATTCGACGTATGTTGATAGTTGCGTCGATTTATATTCGGCGCTTTCTCTAGATTGTGTTGATCTAAAATCGTCGCATGTAAGAAGTTGCGTCGATTGAAAGTCGACGTATTTTTATTCTAGCGTCGAGTTGAGGTCGAAGCATCTGAGAGATTGCGTCGAGTAGAATTCGACGCACTATCATTAATGCGTCGATATGAAGTCGACGCAGTTGTGTTTTCACAAATTTTATTTTTCCCTTTTTCTGATTTTATTTCTTTATGAGTTGTTTCTTTTGGCTTAGTTGCCTTCTTAGAAGTAGTTTGAGAGTCTTCATCTGTATAGTATGATGTTTCATCAAAATGGTTTATCTCATTGAGGGAGTCTTCTTCCTTATTTTGTGAGTCTTCTTCTTGGTTTATTGATTTAGTGGGTTTAGTGAATTTTACAGGGCTCATCCAAGCAGGCTTGTTGGATGGAATTAGACTAGCTGAGGGATCAGCTCCTAGTCCAAGATTTTTATGTCTTCTTGTTTGTTTTTCTGTGATTTCTGTGAGTGTTTGGCTTCTCATTTTTATTGATTCTTCAAAAGCTTTTGCTTGGGATACCTTATTTTTAAGGAGCTGGTTTTCTATTTTAGCCTTCTCTATTTCTTTTTCTCTGATGTTAGCCCTTAATTCATAATTTTTAGAATAAGTGTCCACTATATTTCTCTGGTTTTTAATGACATTAATTTGTTCTCTTAGATTCTTAATTTCTTGTTTAGCTTTTAGTTGATCTAAACATAATCCTTTAAAATCATTTTTGAAATCATCACACAGAAAATCTATGTCATCAAAAATGCTTACCCCATCCTTATCCTCAGATTCCTCTATGAGAATAAGGCTATTTTCTTTATCATCTTCAGAAGAGATGCTTCCTTCTGATTCTGTCTCACTCCATGATTTAGCACCATGTTCTTCCTTTGAGCTTTCAAAAGCCATTAAGCATAGGTCTTCTTGCTTAGACTCTTCATTGTCACTTTTGGATGAGGTGTTGTCCTCAGAATCTGTTTCACTCCAATCTTCTGCAATGAAGCCTCTTTCTTTCTTCTTCCCCTTTTTCTTGAGATCTTTCTTTTTCAGATCCTTCTCTTTCTCAGTATTTTCTGGACATTCTGGTGCAATGTGTCCAGTTTTCTTGCAGGAATAACAAATGATTTCTTTAGTAGGAGTTTTATCATACCTTGGTTTTGATTCTCTCCTTCTAGACCCATCTGTCCTGACCCATTTCTTGAATATCCTGGCCAGGAGGCTGAATAATTCTTCTTTAGTGACAGGGGTCTCTTCTTCTGTTGCTTTCAAAGCAATGTTTCTATCTTTTGAGGTGGTTGAAGTGCTTCCTCTTCTTTCCTTCTCTTCTCTGGTTTTCAGCAGTTGCTCATAGGATTTGAGTTTTCCTAAGAGGGCATCTGTTGAGATTTCCTTTTGTCCTCTTGTATCTCTTATTGCCCATATTCTTGAGTCCCATGAACTTGGGAGACTCATTAACAGTTTGTCATTGATATCTGTGAGAGAGATCTCTCTATCCAGGCTCCTTAATTGATTTATGATCAGACTGAATCTATCATACATCTCAGATATGCTTTCTTCATGCTTCTTTTGAAAGTTCTCATATTAGAAGATCAATAGATCCTTTCTATCTTTCCTTTCATCAGCACTTCCTTCTACCATTTTTGTAAGAGCCTCCCATATTTCTTTGGCTGATTCACAGTCAACAACCTTTTGAAAGATTTCATCTGAGAGGGTTGAGACAAGAATGTTCACAGCTTTTGCATCACATGTTCCTGCCTTCTTCTCTTCAACTGTCCACTCAGCCTTTGGGACAAGTGTTTGAGTCACTTCACCACTTGAGTCTCTTCTATAAGGCTTGGGAGGACCTGTCAAAATAACTTTAAATAATTCTTCATCAATAGAATTCATATAAATCCTAATTCTTTTTTTCCAAACTGCAAACTTTTCAAGATTGCACATTGGTGGTCTGGTGGAAGCATAATCTTTGATTTGTGCCATGTGAAAAGAAATAGTTTTCAGAAATATATATATACATATATGAGAGGTAGGATCTTTTTGATCAAGGAGTTAACCTTTTTAGATTAACCTCCCTCTGATACCAATTGAAAGTGCACAGTTAACCTCACTAGAATTCTCTAGAGGGGGGGGGGGGGGGGTGAATAGAGATTTAAAAATACTTTGTGCAATTATATATATATATATATATATATATATATGTAATAATCACATATTTAAGCTTCCCACACACCAACAAGAATTAAGCAAGTAAAGAAGGAAAATAACAAGAAAAAAATCACAGCACAACACAAAGAAATATAGTGGTTCCCCAAACTTTGGGTAGTCCACTCTTCTACCCTCTTGGTAGGAATTCACTATCTTACACTGAGTCTTTTGATAAGGAGACTCTTAGAACCAGCCTGAGTCTATTGATAAGGAGACTCTTAGAACCAGTCTGAGTCTTTTGATAAGGAGACTCTTAGAACCAGTACAACTGAATTTTTTGAAGAGAGATTCTAAAAACTCTTTTACATAGTTTAAAAGTGAAATGAAGATAAGGAGAAGAAGTAGAAGAAGTAATTTAAACAAGAAGGAATCTTCTTCCTAGCAAGAAGATTAGAAGCACAAGAATAGTGAATGTAATATCTCTTCTATAGTGAGAAGGAGATTGTAAGCTTTTCTCTCTTTTGTGAGAGCTTTCAGAATTTGCAGCAAAATGGCCTCAAGAGGAGAAGGTGAAGGCTTTTTCTTTGCTGCAGCACACTATCTCTTTTCTCAGCTTTCTCACTCTTCACTTGGGAGCTCTTCCTCTTTTTCAAATGTATATGGTGGATCACTGGTGTACATTCTCTGTCGACCTCCTCCTTATTTATAGCTCTGTTTAAAAAGATATTGCTAAAGGGAAATAATCAATCAGCAATTAGAGAGAAAAAGTTTCCATAATAATTAAATCTGTAGAAGGAAAGAATTCATTTTGATTTCAAATAATATCCATAATAATCTTAATCAAATTAGCCAAGAATCAAATAGAAGGAAGGACTGATTCAGAACGGCTATAAAAGAATAATATCATTCCATAAAAATCAGATCTACAGAAAGAAGGAAAGAGATCTGGCGTGTTTTTGAATTTCTTATAGTAATCGACGTGCGTCGATTACTATTCGACGTAAACGACGATTTCATCCTGGCTGGACGTCGAGAGGAGAATGAGGAAGGTGCGTCGACTGAGGTGCGTCGACTTTATTAAATGCGTCGACTAGAAGTCAGAGGTACGTCGATAAAGATTACGTCGAATTCTTCTTAGAGTCACTTCGACTCATTCTGAGAGAAACGTTGACTACATTTCGACGTTGCATCGAATACTATTCGACGCATATTTACTTAGCCTAATTTTTCATTCTTAGAATTTATATTCTACTCAATTCTAGGGGTTAAGATAAATCTTTTCCCCAACACATCTGCATACTTCGATACGATTGGGACATCACACAGACTGGGCTTTAGCTCAGAAGTCTCCAATAACGTGAATAACAACTCTGCGCCTTTCCAAACCGCCTTGACTACTTGGAGAGCAGACATGAACATCTTGATCGATCCTCGCAAACCAGTAAATGTAGTCTCATGTTCAGTATTTTGCCCTAGCGTGACCTCCTTCAAGTTGCAATCAATGCATGCACGCTGCTTCGAAAGCCAGTGCATGCCAAAGATCACATTGAACTCAGATTTCAGCAACATCGACGCTTCTAAGTCAAACACATGACTTCCTATCCGCACTTGAATAATACAAACTCTGTCCGCATGCATTCGACATCCATTTGATAGCACGACATCCAGTCTGTCCTTTTCTAAGAACGAAGGCACTCCAACACGCAGTATGAAGTCCTATGACAGAAAAGAGTGGGATGCTCTAGTGTCGAATAAAGCCCTCGCAGGACAGTTTTGAATTAGGACAAAACCTAATACGTACAAACAGGGTATATAGGCAATCGCACACAAGGTATAGAAGACATAAAGCCATAAATGCTATATACTAAATCATACCTGTCACGACATCGCTTTGCTTAATGGCCTCTTGCTGGCCAAGATTATATTCCCGCGGTTGAGCTGGAGTGTAGTGGGATGCAGACGACTCCGCGGCCTTCCCTTTCTCCACCGCATAAGCCGCAGCTGCCCTTTTGCCGCCGCGACAGTCACGCGCAAAGTGCCCACCTTGCGACAATTATAACATGTAACTGGAACTCGTCCAGTTGTTGCTCCTGAAGCAGAAGAGGAAGCCAGTTCCGAAAACCTGGACTTCTTTTTGAATCGTCGGGACCCAGACTTTGACGAGCTAGGTACTTTAAACTTCGTTGTTGTCACCGCTTGGTCCTTGTTCGCTTGAATCCGCTTCAGGTCCTTCTCAATGGATCTAGCGGTATTGACCAACGTCAGAAAGCCCTGCGTCATCGGGCCTGACAGAAGCACCCATAAATCATCACGCAGACCTTCATAAAATGGGTTGGTCTTTTGTTCTTCATCATCAAAAGAAGAGCCCGCATACCTTCCCAGTCGCGTAAGCTCGTGGAGGTACTCATCCACCATCCTACTCCCTTGAGTCAACCTTTGAAACTGGTTCTCCATTTCGATGCATTGTGCAGAAGGGAGATACCTTGCTAAAAAAACTCTCGAGAATTCTTCCATCGAGATGTCCGTCTGATGCCTGCCGGCATACTAATGCCTTTCCAAACCCTCCCACCACAGCCAAGCCTCTCCATCCAACAGATAGGTAATCAGAGTTACTTTCTGCCTTTCCTCCGTCTCTGTAGTCGTTAGGGTTCGCTTCACCCGAGACAACCAATCCTCAGCTTGCGTTGGTGTTCCTACCCATTCAAACGTAGGAGGGTGGAAACTCAAAAACTGCTTCAAGTGAAGGTTTATCGCTCGTGGCGCCTCAACCGGTACCGATGGTACCTATCTTTCCACAACGGGCTCAACTGCGACAACCGGCTCTGGGGCCACCCCACGGGCAGGAGGCTGTATAGGTCATCCTGGTTGCGCATTGATCATGTCAACCACTGCTTCAGTAAGCCTTCGTATTGTTTCATCAGAAGGAGGAGGCGTAGGCATCTCAGTAGATGCACTACTCTCGGCAGTGCGCCTGGGTTGGGACTGCCCCACATCACTTCTAGTCCCCTATAATCATGTCAGACACAATTTAGTGACTAGTAGCACAACAAAAGAGCAAGTAAGGAACACACAGGTTCCACAATCATGCTAAAACATATATATAATGCGTTCCTAAGTGGACATTCTTGTTATATTTGTGAGTTAAATGGTGACGCACACACGATCCTACCACCCCTTAAAGGAATTCGACCACGAATTCACATAGAAGGGAACGAGACCTGTAGCTGATACCAAATTATAATATCCCACCCATTACACAGTATATAATAGTAGGTCCGGTCGGGACCCCACGCCATATAAGGTGAACAAGCAGAAGGTTACGTATTCAGAGAACCAACCAACAACATCTCAGAGTACAAATAAGCGGAAGCATAAATTAATTAATTATCACTTTAACTAGATTACACATGTCCACAGTAAAGAATAGGAATGACTGATATATATATATGAGTTTGGCACTAAGGCCATACAACCAAAGGTGTTTCACTTATTACATGATTTCCAAACATCGGCATGCATGCCGGCAATACATAAAGGAAAACACTTCAGCCTTTGAGGGCCTGCAAAGCGCTGCAGTTGGGGTTCCAACCCGCTATTTCCCACTCATCTTGCCAGGACCTGTGAAGCACAGTCCACCAAGCGGTGGAAAAACAAGTAACCGGTCAGCTTTAGCTGACCCAGATTATAATAATCGCACCCCACGCTTCGGGCGGCGGTACTCCTTCCCTGCAAGCAAGCAATATCAGTATATATTTCAAAGGTGTGTTGAAGCACCGCATAGAAACATTCACCACATACGTCAATGCAATGACGCACGTTTTGTGCTCTCAAGGCACGACATCCACAAGTCCTTTTTCAACTTGGATGGTCAAATTGAGCTAAGTCGTACACGCAAAGTTACGGCATTCTTCCATAAGACGGCGTACTGAGGGGCTCCCTCACCATCGACCACTATGGGCGGTTTCAGATCAGCTAGGCCCATGCTCAATCATCGCGATCAACTCTGCACGATGCGGTTAAGCTTTCACCTCAGCCCGACAACGAGATAACCCCACTGGGTCATCAGAACAGCCTTAGGGGCTCTTTCTAAAAGCACCGCGTGATATTCTGTATCACTGGCACTAGCGTCGGCGTTATCATTAACGTCGGGCGTTAGCCAACAGAACATATTTCTGTCAACTCTTTCAGACATGTCCTGGAAATCACTTCCAGACCTCCTTGTAGCACATCACAGCACCCAGAACCCAAAAACAATCATACATACTCGGAGCCTTCTACGGAGCGCAATAAGGCAATATCATAATCACCAATCCAGACCAACCTATCCAGATGGGCTTCACACAGTATGCATATGTCCGTACTTCAATCCCGAACTCTATATGCAATTTCTACGGGGATAAGATCGACCCGTTGGCAGAAACCTATCCACTAATTAGTGGAAATCTGCCTGCTACTATGCAAATCCAAGGACTAACATGTCCAGAGATGAAGGAGGAGAATTGTTACCCTCAGTGCTCATTTTGGAGCCATAAAACTGAGATTACACCTGATGAAATTGCGAAACAACTTCCTCTCCATGGAGTCAAGCGATGGCACAAGCACACAAGCAGTCTTCTCCACGGATTTGCCCTCGTCTCAACTAACGGCTAGTTCAAAGTGACCTCCTTCCTTCTGATCTCGACTTCCTTGCCTTAAGAAAGAGACTGAAATCAGATTGTAGGAGGAAAACTAAATTTGGCTGCCATATATATATATATATATATATATATATATATATATGAGCAAATTCTAGCATTAGCTTCTTAACATCGGGCGTTAGCCCAAAGTTGGTACGGCCAAGTTTATCTACAGCTGATTACTCCTATTGGTTGGAGACATAACGCCCCACGTTAACTTCTTAACGACCAGCGTAGCTCAGACCACTCGACGACACCAGGTGTTTCACAATGATAAGGAATGCCGTTTCGCCGAGATCACTAGCGCCTGGCGTTACGACTAACGCCTGGCGTTAGCCCTTTCATTGAAACCCCAAGATTCCTCGACGACAAGAAGAATTTCACGACGATAAGAAAAAGCCTTCGAGTCAAGACCTAACACCCAGCGTTAACACTAACGCCTGGCGTTAGCGCCTGCTAATAGCAACCCTATTTCTTCTGCTAGGGAAATCTGGTGTGTTACAACTGTTAAGATTCTTTTCTAGCGATTAAATGATTGGTGTTTGATGTCATGCTCCTGTCGATCACATATGTTACTTGGTAGATATTTGTGTCAATATTAAATGGATTATTGTAATGAGTACCAATTATCCCAGAATCGGTGCATGTCAACTTACCCCTGCATTTTACTTGAATATTCTTCTTGTTAAAAAAATCCTTAGCCTCTCAGACTCGCAAGGTTCAAGACTCTCTAACTAGTTTAGTGTTTCATCAACACCCTTTTTGCTTCTTTGGTTTGCTTGAATGCAAGACTCGATTAAATAATGTTTTGTAACTTGATTCCTCCCGTTTCACATTTGTAAAATCTACTCTTGTATATCTGAATCAGTATTTGCTTACATGTCTTGATATGCTAGAATCACTAAATCATGAATTATTTCATTAATAACACAAGTAAACAATTGAACAGTATGGTTTTAATTGACACAACTCCTCGACTTGGGTTCCCTCTTGAATCCATAACCGGAACAAAGGACTGGTCATAGCAAGCATGAACTCCCTGGCTCAAGGTTGAGGATTCGAAAGTGCCGGCCCCTTAGAGATCATAAGCAGAAATTCTGAATCTCTGATAAGACTTGCAACTGAATTTGAATCTTGTTTGAATCATGAATCATGTGCGTCAACTAAAACACCTACACTTTCACTTGTTACAACTTATATTATTACATGATCATCCATGTATGCTTTACCCCAGAGTAGTCTAATAATTCTAGATATTTCTGCTTGTCTCACTTGCTTGCCTGTCTTGTTAGCTTTTACTTCATGAAAAATGGTACACAAATATTATGTTTCCTCTGCTCGTATTTTATTTTGCTTTACTCCTGTTTATTTCAATGTTCTGAGGCTTTTTCTTCTTGTTTTGGAATTTGTCTTAGCACTCGTGCCTACATCGTTTGCTTCCTGAGCGATCTGCATGAAGTTTTCAGGTTCTATGTTTATGTTTCATTTCTTGTACTGTCGGATATCTCTTTTATGTAATAATTATAATCAGTCATTTTCTCTGTTATCATGGACAAACTGCTAGGCTATAGTATGTAATAGAATTTGATATGATTTGCATGTTCATTTCTCTGAGCTTGTCATTACATAACGATCTGTATTAGAACTTGTATCATGAGTTTTTACTAAAATACATATGCATCAAATTCTCACTGCCATAATTTTAACGCTTTTGCAATAAAACAATATGTTTTACTCAAAAGAAACTATTTAAAACAATTTATTAAGTATCTCAGCTTCCGCCTAACAGGCATGCTTCCGCCCATGCATGTGGCATCATAACCCGCCTAAAGCGCACTCTGACACTTATTGAGATTGGGTCGTGACAGTTGGTATCAGAGCAAGGATAGTTTCTACATATAAGTATTTTATAATTTCTACATATTTTGAATTTTCATTATATGAATATATATGAATGCATCATTTCTTAACACGCTTTGTCATTATCTGTTGTTCAGGCTGAAACATGCACACACTACACTCATAAGCATGAGTAATATGCACATGAATGTTAAGGGGTTATGGGCAATCTTAAACATTTTTGTGGCATATGAATTCCACTAGGATATACACCACTTGCGAATATTAAATGGTTAATGGGCAGTTTAATATTTTCAAGTGTGATGACCATTAGATCATAATATGCATGACAGGTTAAGTGAAATGGGCACTTAACATGACATGTGTATCCATTGATATGCATTCATATCATAAATCATTTGCACAAGTGTGAAGCTAAGAACAACAATAATGATTGCACACACATGGATTTACTATTTGCTTGGCATCGCACATGATTTCAATTTTGCAATTGCATGATCATTACCTAGAGTTGTCCAATAAATATGCTGTAATTATTACATGAATTATGAACCCGACGGTATGGAATGTGTTAAAATCCTTAGCTCAAGTCCCTCGGTATTTTGTAATCAATTCTTCATGTTTCGCTTGCCTATCGAATCTTATTCTGTCCTCTTGTATCCCCTTCTAGTTAACTCCTAAATGTTAGCGAAAAATGAGAGTCTTCTTGTAAATCGCTCTGCTGAATTACTTCGGAATTGTTTTGTGCTCTTCCATCGCCAGTGACTCACTTTTGTCATCACTCAATCGCCATTCAGCTTATATTTTCCCTTTTGGTGTTCTATCTTCCTTTCGTGGAAAGATTTTTCCGCTCTCGAATTCTCGAGTCTCACCGCTCCACTTCTAGCCATTTGAAGAAATCTATGGTGATTCCCTGAAGTCAATCCTTCGTATTCGTCCGAACCCGCTAAGACTGTGGAGTGTGCTTGAGAACTTGATTATAATATGTGTAGCAAGTATCCATAACTTTCCTCTTGATCTTGGTAAGTCTCTGTGCTTGTTTTCCTTTCTATTTTAGTCTATTTATAGTTAGCTTTATATGTCTTGATCTGCAAATCTTGTTTGAAATATATGGCATCTGAATCTTTGCCATGAGAGGTCCCATTCAGGGAATCCTCAGAATGTTTCGGGACAAAAACTTCCTAAGTAGGGGAGAATTTAACAACCCATGTTTTAAATAAAAATAAAAGTTGTGGGGGGGGGGGGGGGGGGGGTTTAATTTAGTGCATTTTTTGTAATATCCTTCTCCCCCACCACTCTTAATACCTAGCTACAGCACCTCCCCCCCATTTAAATCCCGTAAGACTCACCTATGGCTCTTGTCTCCCGATCCCATCTAGTCTCCCGCTCCAGCCCCGTCTCCCGCGCCCCCCCCCCCCCCCCCCCCCCCCCCCCCCCCCCCCCCCCCCCCCCCCCCCCCCCCCCCGTCTACCGCAAGTGCGCAGCGCCGCCGCCGCTGCTTGCCCATGCTCCTCCTATCGGCGCCGCCTCCTATGCCTCCTCCTGCCCAAGACGGCAGCCTCACTTCTTGAGGCCGACAACTCCTTCTCCTCTAAGGATTGGCAGCAAGTAGCCCTAATCCGTCTTCTTCCTTCAAGGGCCTGGCAGCAGAAGCTCCTACTGCTCCTACTTCTCTGACAGCAACTTTCGTATCCTCCTCATGTTCTGGCTTACAATAGCCTCCCTCTCCTCCAAGGGACGACAACCCTTTTCTGTTTCTTCCTCCGGCAACCCTCTTCATCTTCGATTTGGCCGGTGTTTGCGAGATGTTCCTCCTTGGGCTCGGTTTTGGCCTCCTTGGTAAGGATTTCCTTCTTCCCCTCCTATTTCAGATTTCCTTGCGTTTTGTTTGGAAATTTTTAGCATCCCAAATTACTTATGTAAATTGATTCATAGTTTTGCCCTCTTGTAGTTGTCTAACGTGGTCGTGGTTGTGTTTTCCAGCGTCGAGTGTCGAATCTCCCGGCGGAATCTCTCCTAGTCCCCTCCGAGTTAGGGTTCCCCAAGCCTAAGCACTGCCAAGTCTCCATTTCCGCGTGGTAATCTCCTCTACCCTCACATTTGAGGGAGGTAAATTTGCTAAACCCCTCGTTGTTTAAATTCACGCCGTCGTAGAACTGCATGTGTTAGAGTAGTGAATATTGTTATTTTACCTTTCGTCGTTCTTGAGCAGGTTTTGAAAATATGATTTCTGCTTTTTTCTTGTGTCGCTTAGCCTCCGCCATCTGGTTCAGCCTCATTAGGCAAGTAGAGATCCTCCTCTCTTGCAAACATTGAGCTTCAATATATGTGTCTTTTTATTATATATTTTATGAGTTACTCATGAATACATGTTTCTTCCAATTTATGATTTACTTTTGAATACATGTTTTCTTCCCATAATCTTTAGATCTTGAATGTCTAAACTTGACATGATAGTAGTTTGAGGTATCACATGTTTGAAATAGTAGAGGTTGTGAATGTGAATGATGGTTATTTGGATATTCACGTAGATGAATTTTGTCTCATTTGACTGGATAATTAGAAGACAAGTAGGTTTTCGAGCTACGATCATTGATTAATTTGAAAGATAACTGTTAAGATTCCTTTGCTAGCAATTAAATGATTAGTGTTTGATGTCATGCTCATATCAATCACATATGTTACTGGTAATATATTTGTGTCAATATTAAATGGTTTATTGTAATGAGTGTCAATTATCCCAGAATCGTGCATGTCAACTTACCCATATATTTTTCTTGAATAATCTTCTTGTTAATAAAATCCTTAGCCTCTCGGACTCGCAAGGTTCAAAACTCTTTATCTAGTTTTGGTTATCATCAGCTCCCTTTTTGCTTTGTAGGTATGTTTGAATGCAAGACTTGATTAATAATATACTATAACTTGATTCCTCCCATTTCAAGTTTATAAAATCTACTCTTGTATATCTGAATCAGTATTTGGTTACATTTCTTGAAATGCTAGAATCACTCAATCATGATTTATTTCATTAATAACACAAGTAAATAATTGAATGATAGGATTTTAATTGACGCAACTCCTCGACTTGGTTTCCCTCTTGAATCCCTAACCGTAATAAAGGATCGGTCATAGCTAGCATGAACTCCCTGGCTCAAGGGTGAGGTTTCGAAAGAGCCGCCCCTTAGAGATCTCGGGCAGAAATCCCGAATCTCTGATAAGACTTGCATCTGAATAATGAATTATGTGTGTCCACCAAAAACACATACACTTTCAGTTGTTACAACTTATGTTATTACATGATCATCCTTATATGCTGTAACACCCCAAAACTTCCTGTGATGCGAGCAGCCAAAATTTAAAGGTTTAGCCGAAGTCGTCTGTTTGGGTATAGCCGAATTCGTCGAAGGGAATTAGACGAATTCGTCGAATGAGATAAGGCTTTCGACAAATTCGTCGAACGCTATAAACTTTCGACGAATTCGTCTAACGGAACTAAGGCTTCCGACGAATTCGTCGAACGCAGCCAGCCATTCGTCGAACGCGGGTTTATCAGTTGTTCGTCGAACGTAGGCAGCCGTTCGTCGAACGCAGGTAGTCGTTCGTCGAACGTAGGAAACCGTTCATCGAACGCAGTCAGCCGTTCGTCGAACACAGGTTTATCAGCCGTTCCTCGAACGCAGGTATATTAGCCATTCGTCGAACGCAGCATTTCATCCGTTCGTCGAACGCAGTTTCTTAGCCATTCGTCGAACGCAAGTTTATAGATGTTCGTCTAACGCAGTTCTATTGCATTCGTCGAACGTAGCTTTACTTCCATTCGTCGAACGCGGTCTTAAAGTTGTTCGTCGAACGTAGTTACAGTACGGTGATTTGCGATATGACAGACCCGTGACTTCTTGATCATAGCCGTCAGATCCAGGCCTTTAAATCCAAGGGCTGAGATTTATTTCTGGGTTATCTTAGGGTTTGTCCAGAGTGGTATATATATCCTCTTTAACTTATTATCTTTATCTTCTTCAAGCGTGAAAAAGACGGAAGCCGAGGAAGAACAACGACAGCGAGGAAGAAGACCGAGGCTTCTTCTACCTTTGTCGAAGCTTCGGAGCTCCGAATCGTGAGCCGTTTTCAGATCTGGAAAGAGAAGCCCATTGCGATTCTTTCTATCCGAGTGAAATCTCATATTTATGGCGGGGAAGAAAGCCCTAAGGGTAACAATCCTTCCTCCCGGTCTTAGGACGTGTTTTGTCCTCTCATTCCTTTTCTATGCTTGCATGAGGAATCCCTTTCACCAAATGGGTGAAGTGTAGGATTTCCTCTAGTTCTTCGGAACTCCGAGTTGATTGTGTCCATCCCCGGCATATTGCATTTAGAAATCCGGTAGTCATGCGGATTTAGGCATTTTGTGTGAAGCCTATTCATCGCTGTGATCCCGGATCGGTGATGCTTGGATTGCGACGTTGCATTTAGGTTATGCCTAGAATGCGTGCCGAAGAATGTCTCCGTGAGATTTTCTATCGTGTTGCGGGACTTGAGTTTTAGGTGCCTTTGAGAGCCTAACGGAAGCCCCTTGCTTGGGTGGTTGAATGCAAACCTTCACCACTAGTTTTGAAGAGGAGTGGTCTTGTACCTCCTTCTTGGTTGTTATTTGCGAAGTCTAAGTCCGCGTGAAAGGATTAGATGTGTAGCTTAATTATGTGGGCACTTGATGTGCTAAACCCTTACGGGCCGAGGTGAAGTCGTACCCGCATCGTGTGATAGATCGCGATGGTTAGAGCACGGGCAAAGCTGAACCTAACCCGTTTCCATGCAGATGGTGAGAGGTCCCTACCTCATGTAATTCGTGTGATCATGGGAGAGGTCGTGAAAGGTGTCATACCTAGACTGACCAAAAGCTCTTTTTCCCCACCTAAGGCTATGTCCTTAGGGTGTAGTGTTTGTGATGAATTGATGTTATGTTAGCCTCATGCGGTTGCTTAGGCGGTTGTGGGGAACCTTCGGGTGAACCCAACCAACATCATGTGCATACCTAGGTTCCCTTTTACTTGATGCTCAACCTAGAAGATTGATTGTGCTTGAAACCTCACCTTGTGTAGTGTAGTTTGCACTTTCTTTATATTATTAAATGTTGCATGTACGGCTTGCTTAAAGGTTAGCGGTGACACGCCCCTGAGCCAGCTAGATGGCCGGGGAGTGGGATCGTTACGCAGTTTGTGATCAGCTCATAGCTGACCCTCGTTTGCTTCTTATTGGATGTTGGTTGCAGGTGCAGGTGAGCCTAGCGGGAAATAGCGGGTAGTGTCCCTTTTGTTGTGTTGGCACTCGAAGTCCAGCCTCTTTTCTGCTTTTCATGTATTGTCGGCCTGCGTGCCGATGTATGCTTTGAGTTTCTATACATTTGTTAAATGTAAGGCCTTAAGGGCGTAACTCTATTTGTTTCATTCCTGGGATAGTGGACAATTCTAAAAGATGTTTAATCCAAATGCTTCCGCTTACATTTTTTTATACTCTCGTGTAGTTGTTGTTCTTTTCTGATTATCACCTTATAATACCTAGCTAGTGTGTATAGTGTGGCGTGGGGTCCCGGCCGGACCTACTGCTATATTATTTGTACTGGCAGGGTGTTACAATTTGGTATCGCACTTAGGGCGTCGATCAGTAGTTTAGCGAATTCAGAACGAATTCCTTTAAGTGGTCGTGTGAATGGGATGTGCGCTCACCTAAAAACGATAAAAATTAATAAGAATGTCCACTTAGGAATGTAAAAACATACTTGTTTGCGGAAGCTGAGCATTCCATGATTGTTGTTTTCTATGTTTTCGGTCACTAAATTGTGTATTGCACGATTATAGGTGACTAGGAGTGGTGCGGGGAAATCTAGGCCCCATAACACCGCTGAAAGTGGTGCGTCGGCTGAGGTGCCAGCAACCACTCCTTCGGCTGAGATGATCAGATTAGTCGCAGAAGTTGTCTTCGCAATGATCAACACTCAACCTCAAAGGCTTGCACAGCTTGCTACGCCTACTCTGGATGTGGCCCCAGTGGCAGCTGCCGTAGTGGAACCTGCAGTGGAACCGAGGGTGGAGATCCCTGTACCAATGGCTGCAGTGGAACCTACGGTGGAGCCAAGGGTGGAACGTCGACTAGAGCGAGTAGCTGTTGCGCGAGCGTGTGATCAACAACTTCAGCACTTTCTAAGCTTCCATCCTCCAACCTTTTCGGGGACCGGATCCCCAACGGAGGCAGAGGATTGGTTGTCAACAATTAGAAAAACTCTAAAGACGACAGCGACGGAAGAAGCCATGATGGTCACCCTAGCCACCTTCCTCCTTAACGGAGAAGCAGCGCTATGGTGGGATGAGCAAGAAGTGCATAAGTTTGGTGGTAGAGATATTACCGAGATCACTTTGGCGGAGTTCTCAAAGTCGTTCCTCCAGAGGTATATTCCCTCTGCCCAACGCATCGCATTGCAGAACCAGTTCTTGAAGTTAACTCAAGGCAACAGCTCGGTGGAAGAGTACTTGCACGAGTTCACTAGACTGGGCCGCTATGCGGGGTCTTTGGTGGAAGATGAGGAAACGAAGACGAACATGTTTTATGAAGGTTTTTGAGATGAGTTGAGGCTGCTCCTTGCAGGCCCAATGACGTTTGGCTTCCATGTGATGGTGCAAAGCGCCAGATCTCTAGAGTTGGACATGAAGTGAGTGCAAGCAAAGGGCGTGGTAAAGAAACCTGAATTTCATGTGCCGACCTCTCAACCCAAATCTGAGTTCAGGAGGAACAAAAGGAAGTTCAAGCCTGCAGAACCAACTCGCTCAAATGTGTCGGGAGCTACGGCCGCACGTGGTCCTATGACATGTTTCACTTGTGGAAAGGTGGGACACAAGGCACGTGTGTGCCGAAGTGGTCTCCCGAGGCCAGAGATTCGAGCGATGGACTATGCTCGTGCTGCGGGTCATGCGGAAAAGGGCAAAGCTGCGGAGTCTGCTGCTTCCCAGCATATTCCCACCCAACTGAGAGTTTACTCGCTTGGCCAGCAAGAAGCTACACGACAAACAAATGTCGTCACAGGTATGGATTAGAAGTTAGCTTTTACAGCTATTTATGATTGATACTTGATGAGTCCCAATTATATACATATATATGGACTCATCTGGGCCGTTTATCTAGTCATTCCACTGCACTTTAGCCTTGTTTTAGTTCATGAAGTATCTAGTTGCCTACCTAAATCACCTAGAGGGGGGTGAATAGGTGATCTCTACGTCTTTTGCGGAATCAAAAATTAAACGTAAAGCACAGCACAAAAAATAGATCACAGCCACAGATAACACCAGGAATTTATAGTGGTTCCCCGTACTTGGGTACTCCACTGCCGGCCTCGCCAATCTAGCACCACAGCTAGACTTGACTACTCACTAAATCTCAGATCAGAATGATCCTACAAACTCGGAGTCAAACTCCTACAAAATCAGAGAGAACCTCTCTTACAACTCGGAGAAAAACTTCTCCTACAACTCGGAGAACAACATCTCCTACAGCTCGGAGATAACAACTCCTACAATAGATGATAAAAGGTTTTGAACAATAAGATACCAGATCTGAATAACAGAGGTGTTTTCTTCCTTCTTATTGAATAGCTTTGAGAACGATGAGGAAGAACAACGATCCTTCAAATCTGTCTTTGGCAATCGAAACGATCTAATAGAGGTTGTAGAATCAGAACACGGATCGATCGAATCCTTCTTTGATAGAAATCAGCAACTCAAATGAGTAGATCGATCTTCAATCGTAGGCGACAGCGAGGCGGCGCTTTTCTCGTTCTTTTTGATCGGGAGAGAAATTAGGGTTTAGAATGATTCGAAAACTTCTTGTAAACAACCCAAGAGCGATCCTATATATAGAGGGCAATGATTAAGGGTTAAATCGACCTTAAACGCACTCAATATAGCCGTTAGGATCGGGAAGGAGCGATACGATCCGTCAAGAACAAAGAAAAGAGAATATAAATTAACGGACAGAATTCTCGAGACATAAGGGATCTCTCGAGAACTAACGGATCTCTCGAGATATGAAACAAAGAGAGCAGGAAAGGGATGTCTCGAGAACTCGATGATCTCTCAAGACATTACAAAGATTTCGGTCTTAAGGACTCTCGAGACAAGCTTGATCTCTCGAGTCATCAAGAACAGAAATACCGAGATCAAAAGAACTTGCTTCTCGAGACATGCCAGAACTCTCGAGACATGCATGATCTCTCGAGACATATCCTTAGAAAAATAGTTTTCAACAATTTTCTTTTCTTCTCTTGAACACTTGCTGCAACCGCACTCCAAAGTCTTCAATAGTCTTGAAAATGAAGTGTACCCCAATAGAGAGATCACACATGAGTCATCACCATGTTTCATATAATGAGGGATTACATTGTATGAAACTGTGTTTGCAGACCCATTGTGACCTGACATTGATTTACACTTAGCAATGATAATCTGCAAAACAATACTGGAAAAGCATATCAAATACAAATGCAATTCAATCTTAGTTTAAGGGTGACTTCTCACAAATCAAGGTAATTGTGAATACAATTTCCAACAATCTCCCCCTATTGTAGAAGTCAGAACCCTATATACTAAGTTGAATTACAACAATATAGAATAAATATGCTACACTACACAATGATATGAAAATGAACAAGTAGAGAACATCAAATCAACAATTATATATATATATGTCTAAATTGAATTGTTAAGAGGACTTGATGTTCACAAATCAGAACCAAAACAAAATATGTCTTGTCAGCATCAGTAATATCCTTCAAGAACTCCTTTTCCTCTTTTCTTCTTGTCTGGAGAAATAAGCATAAGGCTTGGGATGGTAAAACGGAGGTGGATCCGGAGCATCAGAATTATTATAACCAAATGCCCTGAAATGAATTCTTCTCTTTCCTTTGAGCTGTCTCATGTTTTTCCCATTCAAGTGAGTTGTAGCATTCAGATCTATTCATTTTGCCTTCATGGACTAACTTATAGGATTCAAGAATTATGTCTTTTGAGACTGGGCTCCAGATTTCTGGTAGAACCTTCTCAACCTGAGCTTTGCTATGGCCTGCAGAGCTAGAACTCGGAACAGATCTACTCGCAGAGGGACCTTCACCATGTTTTCTTTTTCTTTTGGTCCCAGCCCTATCTGATTGATCTTCAACTAAAGGAGCCTTCCCAAGTAGTTCTTCTGGCCTTGGAGAAAACTGAGGAACAGGAACATCTGGATCAATTTCTAACTCAGGAAAAATCTGATTATGAAGCCACGTTGCTGTTTTGAAGGAATAAGCATTAATATCAGCAATTTGCTTCAGCACCCTGGAAGAGAACTGATCAAACTGTGATTTCCATGAACTTTGAATAGCTGACACAGAGCTTTCCACTAAATCTATCATTCTTTCTATTATAATGTCCTCCCCCTTTCTGACTTCTACAGATAGGGTTTGGAGAGTATCATCTTTGAAATTTCCGACTTCATCAACAATCCTGAATGTATTTGCTTCAGCCTTGTCAGACAATGAGTCTTGAAGCTTTGTCATTGTAACAGTCTGAGCCAACACTGTGCCTATACCTTCAGTTGCATGTTCAATTTGCTTGCTCCCTAGGCTCATCAATTCAGAGAGATTTTTCATAATTTGATTTGATTTTAGCTAACTCCCTACCAAGATCACTTTCAACTGAGGCAATCTTCCTAGTGAACAGTTGTCAAAGAGTTCTCAAACTGTTCACTCTGCTTCTTGAGCATAGCTTCAATCTTTCCCAGAAGAGAATCTGCATCAAGGATTGGAGGGGAAGGATGAGAAGAAGGAAGAGGAGCAGCAGGGGCAGCAACAGGAAACATCATCAGGGAGCTCTTCAATCTCAAGAGAGGTGAACCACATTATCTTCTTCACAACCTAGCTCATCTGGAGCATTCTTGGTTGTATCTAACTCTGACTCCCCCTCAACGTGTACTAGGGGAGGTGATAATTCATGAACTGAATCAGCATCATCGTCTTCAAAAACAAAATCAGCACCAGACCCTGCCTTTTGGCCACTGGGACTGTGCACTTCAGATATTTCTTGTTGAATATTCTTTAGAACAACTGAAACTATCTCATTTGCTAAAGAAGTTTCTGCTTCAATAACTGATGGAGAAGGAGGTGGTGGTGATGGAACTGAATCTGGAATATGAACATGAGAGGGTGATGGAATAGAATCTGAAGGATCTGACTGTGTCACTAATGGAATGAGTTCTGTTGGAGCTGATGAGGGCTGACCTTTGGCTTTGGAACGGATTGGTAGCTTGGCTCGACGTGAAGCTTTAGAGCGAATCCGTGGAGGAGGAGGAGATGATGTAACTTTGGGTACCTGACCTTCAGAAGATGGAATTGGAATTTCTGCTTCACTTGCAACTGCAGACTGATGAGTCTCCCCCTCAGAAGTAGCACTAGCCACTCCCGGCTTCTTGATTCGAATGTCCCATCTCTGCTATGGAGAGGACATTGATCTTCTTGGGATGATGGAGAACTGTACCTTTGGACATGTCAAAGATAGCTGGGTTGACTGATTCAGGAACAATGAGATGATCCGAGCAAATTTTGGAGAATTAATGCAAGCCTTGATATTGGAGAATAAGATTGTGCCCCAATCTCTCTTTTTCCCTGACACAATTCCAACCATCAACAGAAAAGTCTCTTCAGACACATGCCCTTGTGTGCCTGTCTTGCAGAATAGAACCTTTAAGATAATGTCCACTAGGAGCTTCCCCGCATCATTCATCTTATGCCTCTTCACTGCAGAAAAATCTGAATCCAGACCACAGTACCTTGCTGTTCTCAACCAGTCATTGTCATCTAGCACCTCTTCAGTATCAAGCTCAGATAAATGCAAGTACTTCACGAGGGTCTTAGGTGAGATTTTTATCTTAATGCCCTTGACGAATGAAACCAACATTCTCCTTCCTTGATAGGCTTCACATTGATAAAGAACTCTTCAACCTCATCAAACAGCACCCGGCAAAGATGCTCAAGAACGAAAGCAAGACCGGCGGCATCAAGCAAGCAAAATAGGTTCTTGAAGTCATCGGATAAACCAGCAATACCTGAGCGAACGACTTCATTGCCGACGCCAATCTTTGGATGAGGAGAAGGCGCCATTGAAGCAAGAGGTAGAGAACTGTCGAACGGAGAAGATGAAGAATCGAGAACCACCGAGAACCACGAAGCACAGAGACCTATCGCAGACTGTCGCCGCTCGAGAGAAAGTCGAAAGGTCGGGGAAGTCTCAAGAAATGGATTTCGTGAACATCAAGTTTCGATTCTTATATATATATAATTTTGATTTGACGTTTAAAGTGACATTGAAGAAAATTAGATGAATGAACAGCGCGTACCTGACGTTTGGAGTTTTTTTTAAAAAAAAAAAACTATGTCTCGAGACATCGGTTATGTCCGAGAACTCAAGAGTTTCAGCAAGTTATTTCCTTCATGATGTCTCGAGTGATAACCTGTATCTCGAGACATCACCATATCTCGAGATCTTGAACTTGTCTCGAGAAAAACCAGCTGTCTCGAGAAATCCCAGAAGTTCTTTGGATGTTGTCGAGACTTAAAGTGATTTATGTTTCGAGAAAAAGAAAGTTCCCGAGACAACATGTAGTTCTCTAGATATATGCCTGAAGTTTTCAGGAAAAGTTCTGAATTTTGTAATCTTCAAGTCTTCATGGTTTTGCTTGATTTGATCATTACTCCATGTTGAGCATTCCAAGTTCGTCTTGAAGAAAGAGAACTTAGTCTCATCCAGTGGCTTCGTGAATATGTCTGCAACTTGCTTATCCGTGGGGACATAACTCAGATTTATGTCACCCATCTCCACATGCTCCCGGATAAGTGATATCGTAGCTCGATGTGCTTTGTCCGACTATGAGAGACTGGATTATTTGCGATAGCAATTGCACTGGAAGAGTCGCAAAACATAGGAATGTCTTTGATCTTCATGTTGTAGTCTTGAAGTTGATTTCTTATCCATAGAAGTTGTGCGCAACAACTGCCAGCAGAAATGTATTCCGACTCGGCGGTTGATATTGCAACACAATTCTGCTTCTTGCTACTCCAGGAAATAAGTCTCCTTCCGAGGAATTGACACGTCCCGGAAGTGCTTTTCCTGTCGTCTTTGCTACCTGCAAAGTATGCATCTGAAAAACCAATTAGTTCGCTATCATTACTTCTTGGGTACCATAAGCCAAGATTTGGTGTGCCTTTAAGGTATCTCAAAATCCGCTTTGCGGCAGTATAGTGAGATTCCTTAGAGTTCACCTGATATCTAGCACATACACATGTAGAGAACATTATATCAGGTCTACTGGCAGTAGGTAGAGCAAAGAGCCAATTATGCTTCTGTACTTGGTTTCATCAAAAGGTTTCCCTTTCTCATCCTTGTCCAGAGACGTAGCTGAGCTCATTGGAGTCCTCATAGAGGTTGCATTCTCCATTCCAAATTTCTTAATCAATCCTTAGTGAACTTTGTCTGAGAATGAAGATTCCATCTTCAGACTGTTTCACTTGAAGTCCTAAGAAATATTTCGCTCACCCATACTGCTCATTTCAAATTTCCCTTGCATAAGTTTAGAAAACTTTTTGCAGAGGTTATTGTCCGTAGAACCAAATATGATGTCATCGACATAGATTTGCACTAGCAAAATCTTGCCTTTTACTTCCCTAAGAAATAATGTTTTGTCTATCTTTCCTCTTGTGAACTTGTTCTCAAGAAGAAAGTTAGATAGCGTCTCATACCAAGCTCGAGGAGCTTGTTTCAAACCATATAAAGCTTTTTGTAATAAATAAACATGATTGGGATGATCAGGATTAACAAACCTGGGGGTTGTTCAACGTATACTTCCTCTTTAATGCCTCCGTTAGGAAAGCGGATTTGACATCCATTTGATATACGGTGAAACCCTTGAAAAGCAGCATAAGCAAGGAAGAGTCTGATCGCTTCGAGCCTTACTACTGGAGCGTACGTCCGATCGAAGTCGATACCTTCCTCTTGTCTGTATCCTTTAGCTACAAGTCTGGCTTGTTTCTTTATGATTGTTCCTTCTTCATCCAGCTTGTTTCTATATACCCACTTTGTTCCAATGACATTTTTGTCTTTGGTTTTTGGAACAAGTGTCCATACCTTATAGCGTTTGAATTGATTTAATTCTTCTTCCATAGCAATTATCCAAGATGGATCTTCATTTGCCTCTTGGAATTTCTTTGGTTCGGCTTGCGAAAGAAAACTCAAATGCATATTCTCGTTATGGTACCTCGTCTTGTTCTTATTCTTCATGAGGATCTCCTATGATCTGATCAACTGGATGATCCCTCATGTGTCGTAGCCCGAGGTTCCTTGCTATGATTTGGACCAATAGGAGTTTCTTCTACTGTTGGAGTATCTTCCTCCACTTGAATTGGCTCTTCATCAGGATGATCTTCTTCATAGGTAGTTATTGGAGGAATCTTGATGAAGTGTTGAGAATTTTCTTCAACTAGCTGATACAAGCTTAAGTCCTGCAGCTTTGAACCTGTGTCTACAGAAGAAATGCTAGAGGAGCTGCCTTGAAGCATGCTCGGCTCATCAATACAACATAATAGATTCTTCTACCACTAGGTGTTTTCTTGTTAAAAACTCTATATGCCCTACTATGGCTACTATAACCTACAAAAATCCTTCAAAGCTCTTTTCACTAACTTAGTTTGTAATGCTTTCCATTGTTTAGCACAAAGCATTTACTACCAAAGATTCGAAAATAAGAAATGGTCGGGTTTCTTGCCCTTTAGAAGTTCATAAGGAGTCTTTTCATGGTTTTTGTTTATGAGTGCTCTGTTTTGCACATGGCATTGCAGTATTGACAGCTTCAGCCCAGAAATATTCAGTTAGTGAAGAGTCACTCAACATGGTTCTGCAAACTCAATAAGTGTTCTATTCTTTCTCTCAGTACCCCATTTTGTTGTGGTGGAGTTCGAGGAGAGGAAAACTCATGAAAGATACCAAGGCTTTCACAGAATTCTGTCATGGCTCCAGATTCAAATTCTGTACCATGGTCACTTCTGATTTTGACCACCGAACAGTTAATTCATTCTGGACTTGCCTGACAAAACTAGTGAAAGTGTCAAAGGTATCTGACTGTGTTTCAGAAAGAATACCCAGGCAAAACGGAGAGTAATCATCTACAATAACCAATGTGTAAGACTTTCCTCCTAAACTCCTAATTTGCAAAGGACCAAACAAATCCATATGAAGCAGGTATAACACCTGGTTGAATCTTTGCCAATAATGCTCTTAAGGTAGCTCTTGTTTGCTTGCCTTTTACACATGCATGACAAGGTCTATCTTTACCGCACTTAACATCTGGTGCATCGCGCACTAAGTTTTGAGAAAACAATTTATTAATAGTTTTGAGATTATATGTGCTAATCTCTTATGCCATTGGTCAACAAGAGATGCACTATCTTTAGCTAAAAAACACACAGGAGTAGAAGATGCTATACAAAGAAAATTTAAACAAAATATGTTCTACAAGCGAATGCTGATAAAATCGTTTCGTGATTTTCAGCCGACTTTATCAAAACTTATCTTTATGAAAATCAAAAATGTATCCTTTATCACAAAGTTGAATTATGCTTATCAGATTAGTTGTAATCCTTCCACATAAGCTACATCGGAAAACGATACATTACCATTAGAAATCATACCATAGCCTTTAGTTATTCCTCTGTCTGAACCGCCAAAAATAACTTTTGGACCGTTCACAACTGGAATGTAGTTTTGCAAAAGGCTTCTTGTCCCGGTCATATGCCGAGAGCATCCACTGTCAAGTACCAGATAGGATTTTTATGGCCTTTGGACATACCTGCAAAAAAGATTATTTTGCCTTAGGAGCCCAAAAAGATTGGGGTCCTTGTCCCTTGTCAGTTGAGCACCACGATGAATGTTAACATTGCGAGTGGTCTGCCTTGCAACGTTCACTGTGGTCTCCTAGTATACGTTGTGTTGAACCAACAATCAACGGCAAAGTGACCAATTTTTGCCGCAGCACCAACAGTCGAATCTGTTGTACCTTCTTTTTACACTTTCCTGCAACTTTTTGAACGTTAGCTCTTGCGGGAGCAAGTCTTTCTAGATGAGGATTCCTCATGGGGGCAGCACACACAAGGTGGTACTGTCTTCTTCGGCTTTGGTGCAACAGCCTTCACTTTTGGTGCTCTCTTAGCACTCGGACCATGAACAAATGGACGTACCCTTTCCGATTAATCTCTTGATAGGGTGCTTGAAAAGCACTATCACCAAAGT